>LNAC01000057.1:2864947-2910740 GCA_002007465.1 Ailurus styani
CTCCCCCCCGCCCCCTGCCACCGACCCTGCCCGCCACAGGTTTCAGAGGGAGCACAGCCCTGCGAAAAGCGTAATTTCAGACCTCTAGTTTCCAGAACAGTGAGGCAACAAATTTCTGGTGTTTTAAGCCGAGTTTGTGGTACTTTGTTCTGACAGCCCCTAGGAAATGGATAGACCAGGAATACCCGTGAATGAGTTTTAGACAGTCAATGAAAAAGATTTTTAAAAAATGTCCTCTTGCTACTTTAAAAATTGTCATTGTGGTGGAAATTTCTTTTTCATGTCAAATTGTGCCATTAAGTGTTGTGCCATCAAAAAAAAGTGCAGGTGGCCTGGGGGCTACTGTGCAAGGCAGGTAATATGTGACCATCACGCAGTCACCATATTGTGACATTTAGAACAGCTTCTCTTTGATGAGAATTTTTTTAAAAGATTATTTATTTATTTGACAGAGAAACAGCGAGAGAGGGAACACAAGCAGGGGGAGTGGGAGAGGGAGAAGCAGGCTTCCCGCTGAGCAGGGAGCTGGATGCGGGGCTCGATCCCTGGACGGATCATGACCTGAGCCAAACGCAGACGCTTAACGGCTGAGCCACCCAGGCGCCCCTCTTTGATGGGAATTAATGCAAATATCCCTGAATTATGTTTATGGACATCTATCATTGTTTATATTAAGGATACTAACGCTGGGAAATGACATCAGAAAGTATATGTAGTAGCTTCAGATAGCATCCTTTGGTTTCATTTCACAAGTCAGGCTTGTTGTTTCTTGGTGCAGCACACACATTCCTCCAATGGCAGTGGTGGGCCTCACACTGCCCGTTCTCAAAATAAATTGAACCATGTGGATCAATTTCAAAGTAAGATTTCATTTTTAAAGCCTAGAAATTCCCCAGCAAGATTCCATTTTTAAAGCCTAGAAATTCCCCCAGCATTTCATTTACCCCAAGACAAAGCCCTTTCTTGGTGGATTCAACAAAAGTGGTCAGGCAATATATTGGTTAGCCAAAGAAGCCACTTGTGATAAATTGGGGGGATATTTTGATGACTCATTCATTAAAGAGATCGTCAAGTTGATTGAGGTTTGGAGCAAGAGAAGACAGTCAAATGATGGCCTGCCCTCCAAGATTTCCCTCATTGTGTATCTTAAGCAGCCATAGAGGAAGTGGTTTCTTGCTGTGTGTTTCTGGAAACAGCCAACTCCTCAGTTCATCCATTATGTTCTCACCAACACTATCACAGAATTTCTCCTTGGTGATATTCAGAGACTGTTGATATTTTTGAAATACTGAGAGATTCCTTTGGCAGTAGCATATCTCCTGGGGTAAAAAATTGTGATTCTCCAGTGAAGCCAGGTAACCTACCTGTCTTGCTCTTTGGAGAAGAAAAGCCCTTTGTCATGCTTCTCTACGCTTGCAACATGTATGGCCATCAATTCCATTAAAAATTGTGGCCACATTGGAAATGTTATTAGAAACAAGTCTTTAAATTGTAGCTTCTCAAAAGGTTTTAAGACACAGGAACAGAATGTGAGGTTGGCTAGCTTTGACAGAAATTTGGGCAAAAAATACTACAACCATCGGAGACAAAGCCTACTTTCATTTTACTCTAATTCTTTCTAGTTTTTTCTCTGAGGATTTTTTCTGCTTTTGAGATTCTATTCTCTATAGTGTTTTTCTATTTCTAGTACTCTGTATTTCTACTTTTTTCATTTAATATAAGGAAAAATCTCCATGTCTTGAGTCCTTCATGAATATTATTTTTATGGCTGTATAATACTCCTCTTATGGACATATAATATACTAAACTATTCTTATTCTTAAATATTTAGGGTGATCTTGAATTTTTAGCTAATTTAAGTTATGCTACTGCAATGAATATCTCTGTGCATCAAATTTTTCCAGCACTTTCTGTACGGAGCTTTCCCAGACCTGAAATCCATGGGTCACCGGATTCAAACATTGGTACACAATGCTTTCCAGAAAGTTTGTCCCAACAAGTCTCACTGTCTGTGTATCCATTTCACCAAAGGCTCTCATAAAATTTTTTCTAATTTTGTAGACACATCAATGTATCTTGATGTCTGCATTTCTTTCATTATTAGAGGGAGAAAGAGAGAATACATTTTTCCATCTCTTTTTCTCTGATTTCAAAAATATTTCCCAACTTTGAAATGATTCTTTCTTTCCACCCCCCCGCCTCATTCCTACCATGGCTTATCTAGGTGGCAGGCTTAATTGTGCCACACTGACTGGTTAAATAATTAATTGGAAACTTAGCAGTCATTGATAGGTGACTGCAGGCTGACTCCAAGCACACATTTGGGCCGGGAGAGGGAGATAAGCAAATGAATTCTGTATAGTTTTTATTTAGAAAATAACTCACTATAGCCTTGTTAGTTGATTTTAAATTCTACTTGCTTCTCCTTCTTTGCCCCATTAATACAACAGAAACTGTAAGCATAGCAATTGCCCCAGTCATGCCTCCCGCCAGGAGTTCCTTGGAAATACAGAGCTTCTAGATGAGGTCATCCCAGTTGTGCTGTTAGCACCTCGTCTCTGTTTCAGCATCCTCAGCCTCATGTTCAGTCCCCTTTCCTGGAAGCCATTCCCTCAAGACCTTGCGCTGAGCTTGTATTCAGGGCTGGAAATCATCTGGTGTACATTCATTCATGTCTCAATTAGAAGATTATCTACTAAGATAAAGCCTGCAAACCAGAATGTTCATTCACTAATCTATAAAGTAGGTGTCCTTTTCCAGGAACAAGAATCTAATGTCCCTACTCAGAGCCCCTCCTTTCCAAGTACTTGAGAAACCAAATCAATCATCAGAGGATAATGTGTTGAGTCAGGTTCTATAATGAGAGGTGGCTCATCAAACAAGTATGTCACTGGGACCCTGGTAGAATAATCCTGCCCTAAAGCCAAGCATACCCCTATAACCAGTTGGCAAAGAGATAGTATGTTTGCTGTCCCACTCCTCTTTCACAACTGATTTGTAGTGCCACCTCTGTCATACACCTTAGTAATAGAGATGCTTGGGTCTATTCTGACCCTTTTGTCTGGCTTATGGAAATGCCTCATATTTTAACTATTATAGTTCTGTAATACTTTTTAATATCTTACTTTCTCATATTTTAGACTTAATTATTCTAGTTTGATGAAAAATTTTGTTGAGATGTTTTTATTGGAATTGCATTAAATTTATAAATCAGAGTGCCAACATTATCACCACATTGAGTATTCTCAACCTATGAATGTGTTATAGCTCTCCATGAATTCCGTTATCTCTGTCCTTCAGTAACATTCTCTAATTTTATGCACAGAATAGTATCTTTTTGCCATCTACGTACATTTGTTATTGGTATTGCTCATGTGAAGAAACACCATTTGGGTTTTTTTTAATTAACATATAGTGTATTATTAGTTTCAGAGGTAGAGTTTAGTGATTCAGCAGTTGCATATAACTTCAAGTGCTCGTCACATCATGTGCCCTCCTTAATGCCCATCACCCAGTTACCCCATCCCTCCACCCACCTCCCCTCCAGCAACTCTCCATTTCTTTCCTATAGTTAAGAGTCTCTTATAGTTTTTCTCCGTTTTCGTCTTATTTTTTCCCTCCCTTCCCCTATGTTTATCCGTTTTGTTTCTTAAATTCCACATATGTGAGAGAAAAATAAATACCATATGATTTCACCATTTGTTTTTTATGCCAATCTTATAATCAAGGATCTTTAAACTTTCTCATTAGTTCTACTGATTCACATGTGGAATATCTGATTTCTTATGCTGACAGTCATATTTTACACAAATAATATCAGTTCTATTTCTTTCTAATCCTTTTCTCTCATTTTTCATTTTCTTCTCTTATTACATTGGTTAGGACCTCTAATACAATGTTGTTTTTGTTTTTTATTATTTATTTATTTGACAGAGAGAGAGAGAGAGATCACAGGTAGGCAGGCAGAGAGAGGGGGAAGCAGGCTCCCTGCTGAGCAGACAAGTCCAGTTCAGGGCTCCATCCCAGAACCCTGAGATTATGACCTGAGCTAAAGGCAGAGGTGTAACCCACTGAGCCAACCAGGTGTCCCTCTAGTACAGTGTTTAAAAGAAGCAATAAAGGAGAGTACCCTTTTCATTTTCCTGACTGTGAGAGTGTATCTAATGTTTCAAAATCTAGTGTGAGATTTTGCTGCAGATTTTCTACAGATATCCTTTATTGGGTTAAGGACATTTCTTCTATTCCTAGTTTGCTTAGAGAAGTTCTTCTAGATTAGTCTTGCTATAAGCTTGTTTATTAGTCTTTTCCAAGTACCATGTTTTGCTTCTGTTGATCATTTTTAGGCTTTTTGTTTGTTTTCTATTTCATTATTTTATACTCATTTTTTATTGTGGTCTTCCTTCTATTTTCTTTGGTTTACTCTTTGTTCTTTGTTTTAGTTTTTTAACTTAACAGTTTAACTCACTTATTTTCAGAATTTTTAAAAAATAAATGTAGTTACGGGCACTTGGGTGGCTCAGTTAGTTAAGCAACTACCTTCAGCTCAGGTCATGATCCTGGAGTCCCAGGATCGAGTCCCACATCGGGCTCTCTGCTCAGCAGGGTATCTGCTTCTCCCTCTGACCTCTCCCCTCTCATTTTCTCTTTCTCTCTCAAATAAATAAATAAAATCTTTTAAAAAAAATAAATGTAGTTAAAGATGTAAATCCCCCTCTAAGTACTCCATTTCCCCCCCCTCTAAGGACTTCTTTACCTGCATCCTGCACATTTATTTTTAAAGATTTTATTTATTTATTTGACAGAGAGAGACACAGCAAGGGAGGGAACACAAGAGAGAGAAGCAGGCTTCCCGGTAAGCAGAGAGCCTGATGCGGGGCTTGATCCCAGGACCCTGAGATCATGACCTGAGCCGAAGGCAGATACTTAACAACTGAGCCACCCAGGCACCCCTGCATCCTACACATTTTGAAATGTAGTGCTTTCATTGTCTAATAACATTCTAATAGGAAACTTCTGAATATAATATAAAATGTGCTATAAGATGCACACAAGTGAAACTCAGAGAGAGATAATCTTCCTATTTTTTTCAATTCTGCCCAGCCTTATCCACAAGACATAGTAAGTAAAATTCATTATAATTTGAATCCAAAGACCTAGAAAAGGGAACTGCTTATAATCTTCACTCCTCTAGGAGAAAAAAAAATGAAGGAGTACTGAAATACCTAAGTATCTGACTGATGTGCAGTTCTTTCCCCAGTAATGTAAAAACCACAGAAGTCTAGTCATTGTGATCGTTAACCTGATGACAGCTTTGTCACAACAGAAGAAAAATACATTTATACAGACATGCAATGAGAGTTATACAGTCATTACTATTATTATAATTTGTAATAATTTTGAATGTTTCCTATGTACCAGGTACTGTGCTAAGAACTTTTTATACATTGTCTTACATGAGCCTTCCAACAATCATATAAAGATAGAAATAAATATTATCTTCATATTACTGATTAGGAAATTAAATCTTAAGGAGGCTAGGGAACATACCCAAGCTGATGCTGCTGCTAAGCAATTGAGTCAGAATGGAAACCAGGTTGGCCACATTTCAAACAGGTGGTGGTAGCCATTAACTCCACTAACCTGTTCCTTCTCATCCTCAAGGCTAGGATGTTGTGGATAAGCCACCACATGAGAACACATAGTGACTATGCTGAGAACAAAGGCAGGCTTATTAGAAACCAAAAGTATAATAATAACAGATACTAATTAACTGACGGTCATGATGAGAGAGCTTTTGTCCATCTGAAAGCCAACCTCCTCACTTCTGTTTCTCACCCATCTTTTACTCAGAATGCTCAACTATTTCTTATTTCTGTTGTGTTGCTGTTTCCTTTTCTACTGGATCGTTCCTGTCCATATACAGACATATTGCAGTGTCTTCCATCTTAGAGGAAAAAGGCAAACTCCTTCGATTCTAGTTATTGCCTTGCTTTTCTTCCTTCCTCGTCAGTAACTTCTTTGAAAGCATTATCTAGATTTGTTCTCTTCCCTTCTACACCCCTAATCTCTTCTCCACCTATTCCAACTATGTTTTGTGTACCCACCACTTCACTGGGACTGCGTTTGTCAAGGTCATCCATGATCCTGACCATGTCAGTGGTTTCTTGCCAGTCTTTGTACTTGACATCTCAGTAGCATTTGGCACAGATGAACACTTTCTTCCCGAATCGTTCTCCTCCTCATGCTCCCTGTCGGCACTCCTTCTACCTCAGCAGCTGCTCCTTGGTGTCTCTGCTGGCTCCTTTCCTTCTAATTGTCTCATCAGTTTACGTATCACTGATACATTAATAATTTCCACATTTCTATCTCTAGTTCCGTTCTCTCTGCTGAACTCTTCTTCATCCAACTGCCAAATTGGCTGCACCCTTTTAAAGTCTATTAGGCACTTTAAACTTAACACATCTAAACCTGAATTCAAATCCCCCCCTAAATTTCATCTCTGTCACTCTGTGTCACTCACTGTCATCTCTGTGACACGGTTGCAACCACAAACCACCAATTGCTCAAGCCAGAAACATCTGAGACATAGTGTGTGATTGTTTAAAATATGACTACCTGGTTTAGTTAGAGGATTATACATCTCCAGCCCATTTACAACATTTTTTTTTGCCAACTGAGTGTGAACAGACATGATGTGTGCCACATCCAAGCAGAAGTCAAGAGAGCAGCACATGGTGAGCCATTTGGTATTTTCCCCTCTGCCATGAGACCACTAGTCTCCCAGGTGAGAGTTGTTCCTGAAGCCTGGATCCTGTTATGAAGATGAGGGAGGAGCAGAGCTGAAAGTGGTCCACGCTGGACATTTAGTGTGAGGAAGAAATAAATATTTGTTGATGTACATCACTGAGATTGGAGGCAGTTGCTATCCTTGTGAAACTTACCTGAAACTGATATTAGACCCAATTTAGCCTTTTCTTTCATTTTTCATACTTTACATACACTTTATCGTATCTGCGTACTACTCTCCGTCTCCACTGCTTCTACCCTGGTACAAGCCCATAGGAGGACAATTTGCTAGTATCTAGAGTATTTATTTACCCTTTGACCCATCAAATTCACTTCTAGGAATTTGTTCTACCCACGTACTTGAGCACATACATATATAGAGGGGTATTCATTTCAGCATTTTTACAACATCAAAAGATTGGAAACAACCTAGATATATGTCAGTTTGGGGCTGTTTAAATAAATCATTATGCATTATTTAAAAAATCATTATGCATATTGAATAATATACTATGCAACAAAGTTGGAAAGTCATCAAGATACAATATTACAGATCATCGGTATTTAAATTTCCCCAATTGGGCGCCTGGGTGGTTCAGCGGGTTAAGCCTCTGCCTTCAGCTCAGGTCATGATCTCAGGGTCCTGGGATCGAGTCCCGCATCCAGCTCTCTGCTCGGCGGGGAGCCTGCTTCCCCCTCTCTCTCTCTGTCTGCCTCTCTGCCTACTTGTAATCTCTCTCTCTCTCTCTCTATCAAATAAATAAATAAAATCTTTAAAAATAAATAAGTAAAAAATAAAAAAATAAAATAAAAATAAATTTCCCCAATTGTCTCATAATTTTACAGTATGATTATTGAATGAGGACCTAAATAAATTCTACATGTTGTAATTGGGTCAGAGGCCTTTTAAGTATCTCTAAGTCTCTAAATTCCCCTCAATGTCCCCCCCACCCACCTTTTTTCCTCTTGCATTCTTTTTTATAAACAAAACAGTTTCTGTCTTGTAGGGTTTCCTATAGTCTGAATTTCACTGGTAGCATCCTCTGGTGTAGTTCAACATGTTCTTCAGTCCCAGTCTGGTAGTGAGATCTAAGCCATTGGTTCTTGAGTTTGTCTGCACACCGAGGACCTTCAGAATATTTTAATTTGTGTCCAGCCACCACCCCCAGATGGTGACTTGATTATTTGGGGTGTGGCTTGGGCTTTGGAATTTTAAAAACATCCTCAGGTGATTGCGGTATTCAAAGTTTGGAAACCACTGATCCAGAGGCCTTTTTTGCAAGACTGCTCTATAGGAGATTGATAATGTCTGTTTTTCTCTTTTATTGTGATCTCAGCAGCTGTGAGGATTATCACCTAGATCTGTTAGTTCATTAGGAGTTGCAAAATGCTGATATTCCTTCTGTATTTATTAGCTGGAATAATTCTGAATTTACCCTCTTCTGCTATGATTACTCTGAGGAACTGTTCTTATAAGGAAAGTAGGATCAATGTTCAAGTCTTTCCTTTTATTGCTAGTTTTCAAAATGATGAGTTGATTCTTTAGCACCTTACATTAGTAACTCGTGATATTTTTGTATCCTTATGAATACATGGATTTAAATATATTTGATGTACTTTGCTCCATTGTAATGATCATTTTATTAATCAAATTGTCCCATCTTTGGCTAGCAGGAGCATTTATAAGTTTGCTCCTGAATATTTTTAATAGAATGTCTTCCTTGCTTTCTGAAATGACAAGATGTTCCAGGTTCATCTTGTACATTTCTTGCCCCAGACCTAGATTAGCCACTTTCCCAAGAAGCCCTGGTTCTGTTTAGCAGAAAATTATCTCTAGGGAGCCTAAGAGGAGAAAGACTTTTCACTTTACTTCTTGGTGATACTTCATGATACCATTTTGATACTTCAATCACATGGATGTCTGTTCGAAAATGTAAATAGATCTCGAAACTTTTTAATTGAATCCTCTGTAATTAGTATTATCTTAAATGTATAGTGGCACCTTACATAAAAGATCAATATGGTGAATCCTATTAGAAAGTGAAGGAATTTTTCCACCTTACACCAATCAGAATGGCTAAAATCAGCAAGTCAAGGAGATGACAGATGTTGGTGAGGTTGTGGAAAAAGGAGAACCCTCCTATACTGCTGGTGGGAATGCAAGCTGGCACAGCCACTCTGGAAAACAGTATGGGGGTTCCTCAAGAAGTTAAAAATAGAACTACCCTATGACCTAGCAATTGCACTACTAGATATCTACTCCAAAGATACAGATGTAGTGATCCAAAGGGGCACCTGCACCCCAATATTTAGAGCAGCCGTGTCCACAATCGCCAAACTATGGAAAGACCCCGGTGTCCATAGACAGATGAATGGATAAAGAAGATGTGGTATATATAAACAATGGAATACTACTCAGCCAGCAAAAAAGAGAAAGAAATCTTTTTCTTTCTTTTGCAATGACGTGGATAGAAGTAGAGGGTATTATGCTAAGTCAAAGAAGTCAATCAGAGAAAGACAATTATCATAATGATCTCATTCATATGTGGCATTTAAGAAAGAAGCAAAACAGAGGATCATAGGGGAAAGGAGAGAAAAATAACACAAGACCAAATCAGGGAGTGAGACAAACTATAAGAGACTCTCAATCATAGGAAATGAACTGAGAGTTGCTGGAGGGGAGGCGGTGGGGGATGGGGTAACTGGGTGATGGGCGTTAAGGAGAGCATGTGTTGTAAGAGCATTGGGTATTAAATGAGACTGACGAATCACGGACCTGTCCCCCGAAACAAATAATACATTATATGTTAATTAATTGAATTTAAATTTAAAAAATAAAATAAATTAAAAAATTAAAAAAGGGAAGGAAATTTTTAAAGTAAGCTTTTCCCGCTGTATTACTGTCCTATTGTTGCTATAACAAATAACCACAAAGTTAATCGTTTAAAACAAAGCAATGCATTCTGTTACAGTTCTGGAGATCAACAGTCCAAAATCAGTCTTCGTAGTCTAAAGTTAAGATGTCAACAGGGCTGGTTCTTTCTGTCCGGGGGAATACCGGTTCTTTGCTTCCTTAGCTTATGGACACATCATTCCAATCTCTACTTTCAGTAACCACATTAATGTCTCTGATTCTGACTCCTCCTGCTTCCCTCTCATAAGGGCCCTTGTGATTACCATTAGGGCCCACACAGGGAATTCAGGACACCCTCTCCATCTCAAGAGGCTTAATCCTACCCTCAGAGTCCTTTTTGCCATCTACAGTGGCATTCATGGGTTCCAGGGATTAGGACCTGCATGTCTTTGGGAGTCATTATTCCGTTACCACACCACCTTATATTGTGTATATATCCTGACTTTATTTTGGAGTGTGCCTGAAAAGGGGAAATGTCTGTGGGGACTATGAGATCACCAGGGCTTCCTGTTTAGAGAGAACTGGGTGGTACAGCTGCTTGGGGGTGGGGCAGAGGCAAACTCAAGACTCATGTGATACTCAGCCTCTGGGGCATCATTGAACTAGGCTTTGCTGCTCCTACCGCCTGAACAGCCAACAGATAAATATTTTAAAGAAGATGCTACAGTTTTCCTTTAACAAAAAATAAGTCATCCAGTTGATGACTGTTATATAGCACAGAGAGCTAACTTTTCCATTTTTATCCCATCTTTTCAGAGCAGGAGAGTCAGTTGAGTCAATAAATCTCAATCGGTATCAAGACATTAATCTTCTAAATTCAGTCATTTGTAGGACATCTTTACAGTTTTTGTCATATCTGCAAATCTCCTCTGCTATTACTTGCTTCCTAATTTCCTTTAAATAAACTTAAATGCATTTGTTTAAAAGGAAACTTTATGTCATGACCATAAATGAAAACCATTACCACTTCCATAAAGAAAAAGGAATGGTAAAAATCAGCCCCTTACCATGGAGAACTTTTGAGGTCTGTGAACCCTCTAGAAGGACTGTCCTGCCAAGGACGGTCCACAGGCCACTGCTGGAAAGACCCGGCTCTCAAGGATGGTCCGAGCAGGTGACATTTTTTTAATGTGCTCTAAGTTCCCCCAACTCAGCTGATAGCTTAACAGCATAGTCAGAGGATGCTGAAGCATCTTTCCCAGGGAGCACGTGCAGAATTAGAGCGAATGAACCTCATCATCCTGTATTTCCCTTTCTCAGAACTGAGGTGAGCTGGTCTGCTTCTGCCACTGCATTTCTTCTAAACTATGATAGTAGTTCACCCTCCTGAAGGGGAGAGGTCCTCGTAGTGAAGCGCTTTATCACTGTTAGGGCTAATGTGAACTGACATGTTACAAATGAAGAGTATCACTGGGTCGACACACAGTCACGGTATGTCTCATAGCAGACCTGGCGCTGGGTGCCAGGGAGGCCGCAGGGACGTGGCACGTACAGCCTAGTGGACCAGACAGACTTTCAGTGGCTCATGACAGGCAGTTAATTAAGCATTTACGTTATGATCCTCGCAACAAAGAAGCACCCGTCCCAGTTCAAATGTATGCTTTGTATTTTGATAACTTAAGAGCACTTCCTCAGTCCGACTACTGGATGGTATTTGTTGAAGCTGAAAGTAAATGACAAGCAGTCCTCATGCTTATGACTTCCCCTGAAGGCTAGTTTTCAGGCAACAGGGCCCTCCGAAGAGGACCAGTCTCCCGAAAACCATTAAACTGAGAACAGAGGAGTCAAAGCTGAGGTGAATAAGGAGAGCCGGGCGGCCCACAGCCGGGCTTGGTGGTCAGGAAGGGAGAGGGCTCAGTGAAGCCACTTGAGCCTCTGTTCCACGATTCTCCCCCAGGCCACACGGGTGGCCACGGAGAGATTCTGGGAGCAGGCCTTGCCTTTCTGAGTCAGCGAGAATTAAGGAGAACGATGAGGTAGCACAGAGAAGTTTCACAAGATGAAAAGACACACAACCCAGCTTTCTGTTTGAAAAAGAGAGCAAAGCAATTGAATTATGTCATAAAATCAGTTAAGTGACTACAGTTTATGAAGCACTTCCAGATTTTTTTTAAGTGTTGGTTATTTGAATTTAACTAGTCTGAGCCCCCCCCTCACATACACACATACACACACACGAGAAAAAACAATGACATATATAAATGCAGGCATGAAATCTCCCCCCTCAAACCTCTCATCCAGCATGGAGAAGGAAAAAAAAGACAAATGGCTTAATGCATTTTAAAAAAATTTATAATAAATATGTTTAAATAAAACATTTAAATTTATTATGGCATATTTAAATTTATAAATTTTAAATACAGAGCAATTCCCATATAACTTTATCTGTTTATACATTTGAAAAGGAAATGCTACCTCCTGTACTTGGGCCTTGAATTCCTTATGTGTGAGGGGACCATAGGCCCAGATGTGGCATCTTACAAATGCCCCTGCCTCATCCTCCTTCACCCGGAAGCTGGAGGATATGTGGCTCTTGAGAGGTAAAAAAACAAGCCCCCCCCAAATTTCTTTTTTTTTTTAAGGTTTATTTATTTGATACAGAGAGAGAGATCACAAGTAGGCAGAGACGCAGGCAGAGAGAGAGGAGGAAGCAGGCTCGCTGCCAAGCAGGGAGCCCGATGTGGGACTCGATCCCAGGAACCTGAGATCATGACCTGAGCCAAAGGCAGAGGCTTAACCCACTGAGCCACCCAGGTGCCCCAAAGCCCCCCCAAATTTCTTACAAACTCCTGTCAAGAAAGAATTTTGCTCCTGGGGACTCACGTCTTCCGCGTTAGCCCACTGCGGAGTCCTGTAGCCCTGCCCACAAGAATGAGGTTCTCGTCAGAGACACTCAGGCCCCTTCTTGATCTAGAGACACAAGTCACCCGAGATGTATCTTTGCAGAGGTGGAAAAAGAACTACGTGGCCCCAGGTCAGCGGGAGCATCACCAGGAGACAACTAAAAGGACTCTCGCTCCTCGTGGACAGGTAAGGGTCCAGGCCAGAGCCCCAAGTTCATTTTTATCTCTCCATCTGCC
Source organism: Ailurus styani (assembly GCA_002007465.1). NCBI lineage: Eukaryota > Metazoa > Chordata > Mammalia > Carnivora > Ailuridae > Ailurus > Ailurus styani. The sequence continues at coordinate 2,877,728 of LNAC01000057.1, forward strand.
AATTAGTAGACTGGGCCTCACTGATAATTGCGCTCTCGAGGTAATGGCTTGTTTAAGTAATTGATGGTGTTTGTCCTCACTAGGGAATCTTAGCACATCAAAAGATGTTGAGAAAGCCAAAAATTCACCTAGAGTCTGAATTAATCACTTTGTCAAGCACAACAAAGGCTGTCTTGCTTTGCTAATAATCCCAAATGAGGTAGCAACCCTCAGTTAAATAAGGAAACTGTGGTGTCTTTAATTAATATTTCAAAGAGCTCAGACTGGCTTTTTTACTCACTTTATGTTTATGAGAAGGGGGTGAAATGCATGCAGAGCAGGAAGAGGGAGGTCTGGCCTCACGGGCTTCGTAGAAAAGGATCTGGGGGCTTTCGTTAACCACAGGGTCAGTGTGTGTGTGGCTGAGCCGGGGTCAGAGGAAGTCAGTCCCCGAGTCTGCCTCCAAACGCTGCCCTGTGGCCTCAGCACTTCCTCTTGCCCAGGCTTGGCTTCTAGGGTGCCGCTGAACACCTCCCCCTTCCCTCAGCAGCACAGCTGCTTCAGCCTGTCTAGGTTCACCTCAGCCTAGCTGCCCTTGAGCCTGCCCTCTGGCCAACTTTCCGACCTCAAAATGGCTCTCTTCACCTGAAGCTCAAGCTTCCCCAGCCTCCCCCCACAGGCCCTCACTGCCTTTTGCCTCCCCTCTTCCTCCTCTACCTCCCAGAGCCCAGGCCAGCTCAGGTCTGGCCCTGGCTCACAGCCACACTGCAGCCCTGACTCAAGGTCATGCAGCCCAAGGTCAGAGCCCTGGGATCCTTTAGGTCCAAAACGGGAAGTGGACACATTGCCATATTGGCCTGATCCCTGCTGCACCGCCATCTCTAAGAGAACATTGACACCCCCAAGGCTACTTGTAAGTCAATGAGCAGGGTGAGGGGATGGATCTGGAAGCCCCCCAGTCCAGTTCAGCGATCCTTACAGAGCTTGGATACCCTACAGAGGGTAAGACATCCCAGCCCCCCAAGAGTATATCCTATGGAAAACACATGGGGGAAGGGGGATTTCCCTTGGCCTTGGGGAAGCCCTGGTAACTAACAGCCTTCCAGTACTTCTTATCTTACCTAATAACTCCCCAATTAGAATCCTCAGTGTCGTCTTTGACTCTTTCCATCAATCTTTGTCTGCAATCAGTCCTCAAGTACTGTCAGTTCTGCTTTCAAAACATCTTGGGCGTGTTCTTCTCCTTTCTTCTAACTGGCACTGCCCTATTTCAGCCCTCATTGTCTCCCTGGGGCACGGGCTCTTCCTTTGTGTCCTGACCTGGCCTCCCAGCCTCTGGTTTGTCCCTTCATCCAACAATCTGCCATCCACACCAGTGCCAGAAGAATCTTGCTAATGCACAAATCTGACCATGCTGTGGCCCAGTTCGGAATTCTCTGTTGGCTCCATGTCAAGACACACTCAATTCCTTTATTTGGCACATAGGACCTTGGATGATCTGACCCTGACCTGACTCTTCAGTGCCACCCCAAGTGGTCTCTTCTCCTCTGCCTTTAAACTCCAGCAATCTTGCAAGACTTGGAACATTTCTAGTTATGCCAACTTGTTTTATCCTTCCAGGCTTTTCCCCATGCTCTTCTTCAGGGCCAGGACTAAGGTGACACAAGTGAGGGATCTAGGGTGTGACAATTAAGGAGGCACTCAGTCTCAGGGACATGCAAGCCTCAGAGTGAGTGCCTTCTTAAATCTTGTATCCCAGAGGCCTGCTTACCTCACCCTGGTCCCATCATACTCTTCCCTGCCTGGTGTGTCTGCCCTCTTTCTCCACTTGGAAAGTCCTGATCATTCTCCAGGTTTTTGCCAGAGGGCTACCTCCTCCAGGAGCCCGCCCAGACTGTCCTCAACACGTAGAGACATTCTCCTTGCCCACCGGCTCCCTAATGAGGAGGGACTGCAAATGAAAAGCAGGAAAGCTCAGTGTATTGTTTGTAGGAATATAATCCTGTCTAAGTTCATTATTTACTGTACCTGGTTCTGTTTCCATCATGTGGGCTTAGTCATCTGTAGTTAATCCTTTTGTTTTTATGAAGTCCTTAAAGAACCCTTTAGATGTTGTTGTGAAAGAGAGACATCTGCCTTGGGTGAACCCTAACAGACAATTAAATTAGAGCCCAGGGAGGACAGAGGGGGCTACTCTCGTCTCTGTGTCCTGCATTAATAGTAGCGACCAATTACAGAGTGTTTCCCGCAAGCCAGGAGCTGGTCTAAGTGTTTCACACATGTTAACTCACTTATTCCTCTCCGCGCTCTGTGCACATGGTGCTGTGATGATCCTCTTCATCTTGCAGATGTGAAAACTGAGGCTCAGAATGATTAAGTAATTCACCTAAGGTCACACAGCTAGTAAGTAGCTGAGCTGTCTGGTTCTGGAGTCTATGCACTTAGCTAGCAGCCCCTACTGTCTCTCCTTTTATGTTTATGGAGCAGCCGATCACCTACAACCCAACCTGTCTACTAGATGGGAGATGCCAAGAGTGGCTTAAGAACTCTGAAACCCCTGTTAAAAGGTAGATCCCATTATCCCCTGGGATCAAATCAATTGATTAGACTGGCCACTGACTCAGCAGGACCACAAGATTTGAAATAAGGACTGGTGAGCTCGAAGTGAAGCCTGGCTGGTGCAGGGTAGACCAGCTGTTTCTTTGGCTAGTGCAATTTCAATCTCTCTAAGTAGCCAAGGTTGGTATGCAGGGGCATGGTGTTACTGGTGCACAGAATGGTTCTGTTCGTTCATATCTTGCCTAGTAGACATTCAAAAAAATATTTACCAATTGGATTTGAGGTTACATCTTCATAAACCCAGCTAATATTGCCATCTTTCTATTGAACTGTGATCTGCTCAATAGCCTGGAACAGGCTAGGGAAACCCAATTCTGTCTCCCAGCTTAGCAGATGGCTTAAAATGCTTAGGCAATCAAAATAACAAAAGGATACTGTGAGTGTTTCAAAATATTTATAATCCCATTGCATCTTGTTTGTTACTATAATCCCCAGATCTCTGCATTGACCTAACTCTTAGCAAGTTGACCCTGTGGCCTTTCCTCATCTCCTAGCGACAGTGATCAACCACAGGACCAACTGGAAATTGGATGGGAAAGGTCAGAAGGCAATAATAGCTCCAGTCTAAGATCACCAAGACTCTCAATGCTCTTTGCTCATCAGCATGGTTGGTTCCGGCTCTTAGGCCTCTGGGCCCTGGTTCAGGTGTGCAGACTTAAAAGAACCAGCCTGACCTTCCCCATAGCCAACCCATCTGGGTTTGTCCTCCTGCCTGCCTCTTACTCCTTATAATCTCTTGTATAATTACTGTCTCCTGCCCTAGCCTTATCCTGGCCGTTCTTCACTTATCATTTGTACTAGCCATTTATTGCTGTGTAACAAATTACTCCAAAGCCTAAGTGGCTTAAAGGAACACATATTTATGACCTCACACAGTCTCAGTGTGCCAGTCGAGAATCTGGGAGCAGGCTCCCCCAGCGGTGTTGGCTCTGGGTCTCCCATTAGGTTACAATCAAGCCCCCACTGAGGCAGTAGTGGTCTAAGGCTTGCCTGGGCCTGGGGAATCTGCTTCCATGCTCACTTATGTAGCTGTTGGTGGGCATCACCACAGGAGCTTCTCCGTAGCTCCCCGCTCCCCCCTGAGCAAGCAGTCTAAGGGAGGGAGGGAGAGCCCAAGATGGCGGCCTCAATCTTTTACAACCTAACCTTGGAAGTGATAGATCGTCATCTCAGCTGTATGTTATTGGTCACATGGCTGACACTGATACAGTGGCGGAAGGGACTATGCAAGGCTGTGAAAATTGGGGGTGGGAGGACAGGGACCATTAGGGGCCATCTTGGGATCTGGCTGCCACATCACCCTTGCCCTAGTGTGAGCCAATTTAATTAAAGTACATCCTTCTTCCAAAGTTTCACCTTGGGTTTTTCAAGCTGGTTACTGAGCCTTATAAAATCTGTCAGCTGTTCTTTCCTATGATTGGAACAAGACTTGGTTGTTCTATTCTTCATTCCATAAAGTAGTTATTGCCTCCTCTGTGCTAGGCACTGGGCCAGATGCCCTCTTACCTGACCAAGAGTATACATAGGACATTCTTGGCTTTTACTGAAGAGTAAAATCAAGGAAACTTCCAGTTAAGGAGGATGAAAATAGATGTAGAACCATCATAAAGACATGGCTAATGATAGGGGACATTTCTGAAGCTCTTGCTATGGGTCAGGCATTGTACCAAATGCTTTGTAAGCACTGTGCCCTTTCCTCTACATCTGCATCCTTGTTATGTCCACCACATAGATGGGGAAACTGAGGCTTAGAGCCTGGACCCAGGGGCACATCCCAGGCCTGGTCTGACTGACAGAGGGGCCTGAGCCTCTAGCCAGGCCTCTGATGGGTTTGCTCTGGCGCAGCAAGGTCGATGAGAAAAAGGAGACTACAAGAGTCTCCTAGGAGCAAGAGAAAAGAAAAGCACCCCAAACTGAGGGATTACAACCACAGAAATGTTTTCTCTTGCCGCTCTGGAGGCTAGAGTCTGACATCAAGGTGTCAGTAGGGCCAGGCTCTCTGAGGCTCTAGAAAAGGACCCTTCCTTGCTCTTCCTAGGTTCTGGGGTTGCTAGCAATCCCTGGGGTCCTTGGCTTGCAGCCACATCCCTCCAACCCTGCCTCCGTTGTCACCTGGCATCCTCCCTGTGTGTCTGTGACCTCAGATCATCTTCACTTTGCCTGTGTCTGCCTCCAGTGTCCCTCTTCTTATAAGCACATCACTCATGCATTAGGTCCCACTGGAATCCACTGTGACCTCCCCTGAACTTGTTTGCATCTGCAGAGACCGTATTTCCAACTAAGGCCAGTCCCCAGTAGATGTGAATTTCGGGGGGACACTACTCAACCCAGGGCAAAGACCATCAGAGCTGTCAGCAGCCCTGAAAAAAGCCTGAAGGGTGTAACCCATATGTGTGTGTTGGTGGGGACGGGTCTTCCTGGCCACTCTGGGGACAGGAAAAAGGAGACAGAAAGAAACTGACCCTAATGAAAGAAGACACTAATCCAAAAATTTTTCCCCAGCTCATTCTGAATGCTAGGCTTTGTTGTTTGCCGGCTGGGATGTGGAGACTCTTTTGTGGGGTTTGTTTGTTTGTTTGTTTGTTTGTTTTAAGATTTATTCATTTATTTGAGAGGGAGAGAGACAGAGAGTGTGCAAGTGGGGGGAGGGCAGAGGGAAAGGGGAAGCAGTTTCCCCACTGAGCAGGGAGCCCCATGTGGCTGATCTCATGACACTGAGACCATGTCCTGAGCCAAAACCAGCAGGCTGATGCTTAACCGACTGAGCCACCCAGGCGCCCTGGCTCTTTTGGTATTTATTATTACGTGAACTCATCTATATTTAGCTGTTTTACTCAGCACACCCGGTTTATAGGGAAAAAGGAAATGAAATCTTGTGGCTGCTTTTGGATGGCCAAGAGCAGTCCCCTGTTCAGATCTGCCAGCAACTTTGTAGAGGACAGTGTGTACAAGTATATGACAGGGAGGAGCACGGAAGTGAGTTAAAAGTCTTTGTCTTTGAAAACCTGAGTGAAACTCACCCTGTGTAACAGGCCTAGTGATACTGGGAGACACCCTTTCATCTTATAATCACCAGGCAGCACCAAGGGGTAGTTTCTTGAAGGGCAAGAGATAATCCTAAAATATATAAATATAAATATAAATATGTATAATAACAGTAGGCCCTAGCACCCATGAGAATATTTAAAACAATTCTGGAGCTATTTATGTCTTCAGCCATAGCCATTTCTCGGCATAACAGCATCCATAAATTTACTGCCCACCATAGAACAATAAATTTTTCCTAAACGCTACAGCTCACAATCTACAAGGATGTCCCCTAGTTGTAATATATTTCAGGATAGGGTGGACACACTTGGTTTTCTACACCGAGGCTTCTTTGGGTCTTCTGGACTTCAGCAATGCCTCCCTTCCATCCTGCTTTTCCAGCCTGGAGTTGGATCCTCGTTGGGTCAGCTACTTCCTTCCCCGCCTCATCCCCTGAACCAATATTTGCTCTTCTCAGGGTATGCTCCAGTACCGTCATCTGCCTGGCCCTGGCCTCCAATGCCTGTTCAGCCAGAAATTCCCAGGGGCATCCCTGCGCTTGGTTCAGGTCAACCTGAGCCCCTACCTGAGCTCGTGACCCCACATTAGTACTCTTGGTGCTAGTTTGACACTCCATGGCCAAGGCCCGCCGAGACCCTCCATGTCGGTGTCTCAGCTGCCAAATTCCTCATCAATGTCCGTTCTTTTTTTCAGAGGTCACTGTTTTCATTTCCATTAAAAATCCAGGTTGCCTAGTAGCTTTAAGGTTTTGTTTGTTGGTTCTTTGTTTTTATTTTTCTTTCTTATTTTGTTTTGTTACTCATGGGCTCCTTCTGCTTTGCCAGAGATCAGAACCCAGATGTGGAATCCTGGAGCATGTGGTAGATTGAATCATTGCTTGCAATTCTTCATGCCCTCCCTGTATCAAAATTCTGTATCATCGCCCTTGATGGCTTTCAAGTACCTCCCATTTTGGTGGGTGGTGTTTTCTTCCCCCTCCCCATGAATGTTAGGCTTGGCCATAGCACTTACATTATCCAAAGAAATACAGGCAGTGACATTAAACCACTTCCAGACTGAGGCCTCAAGAGACGTCATTTCCTCTGGCATCTTTTGCACTCCTGTGATCTGTCAGGAGTAGTTTTTTCCCCAACTATCCTCTTCAGCCTGGGTTCCTTTACAAACACATATGAAGCAGATCTGAACCCCACCCACAGTCTAGAACAGAGCTACCCTGCCAACCCACAGACTGTGAGAAAAATGAATGATGTTGTTTGCCAATGAGCTTAGGGTGGTTTGTTACACAGCACTGCAGCTGTAGCTAATACAGGTCAATTCATCTGACTACTCTGCTCATTCATTTCCTCATCTGTAAGATGAGGCCATTGGATTACAATCAAGGTACTCCACCTCTTTTCTACCCCTACAATACTGAGGTCTCTGGAACGCACCCCATAGTAGTAGAGACTAAACGTAGCAGAGTCAAATATTACAAATCTCTAAAGAAAGAGAAGGATGGGGAAATGTGAATTCCATTTAGGAGTGGCCTCAGGGGGAGTCATTTCAGTGGGGCTGTGAAGGGTAAATGGGAGATGAGGATGTGAGCAAGTGTGGGATCCTCTTTCCAGCCTTGTGGCTGGAAAGAGAAGGATGGGTGGAACGGTAGCTGAGTGGAACACACAGACAAAGAAGAGGCGGTTAGTTGATTAGTTGGTTGGCTGTCTGGCTTACTTGGATGTTTTAAGACAAGAGGGGCTAGAATCTGCAAAGAAACATTTACAGTGTCATAGTTAAGGTGTAAATGAAGGTGAGGGCTTAGACAGCAGTGTGCAGGAAACAAAAGATCTGGTCTATGAGAGAGAGTAGAGGAAGACTTATTAGGATTTAGGTACCGATTTGATATGCCTCATTTACATTTCCAGTTCTCAAACCCATGCGCGAAGCATGTGTCAACCAGCAAAACAAAGACCAAATGGCAAATAGAATTGTGCAGGTATTGTTCAAATCAGAGGAGAAATGTAAATTTTGTCATAGGAAAATTTTACATTTTTCTGGAAAATGAATTGGGTTTAAAGCTTGATTTATAAAACACTTTTCAAGAAATAGATTTTCTTTCTTTTTAAACACCTAAAACTAAGAGATACACAACTGCCATCAATAGACTAATAACAATATATGTGGATGTAAGATTTATCGATCACAATATACTCATACTCCCCTTTAAGGAGACAAGAGAAGGATGACTCTGTCTCCACTCTGCCATTACAAACTGAAGCTCAGGAAGGCAGCTGACATCTCAGACCTTCTTGAAAGAAAAGTCCATCTCTTCTCCATCCTTCCCAGTTTCTTCAAAACCTACTGCATTTTCTGACTCTTGCCCCCACCACCCCCCATCAGTGGCCATTTCCAACAGCACCTAAGACTTCTTAGTCACTAAATCCAACAGGTATTTTGCAACCTCATCTTACTTGTTCAAGGTCAAAAAGCAACCTGGTGAAAGAAGCCCAAGATCATTCAAAACAAGGCCACTTGTTTGAAATATAGCTGTCCTCACTTTTCACTTCAGTGCATTCCTGAAGAGCATGGGAGAATTTGGAATGGTGTTAAAATTAATTAATCAATTGACTGAAATTGAAAACAAAATCATGAGCTATCTCCCCCGGATCTACATAATTATTACTGAGTATAAGCCTGCAGTGATCCGATAATAACTAGCTACCACTTATCGAACATTACTGGGCCTGGCCAGTCTACTCCATGTCTTAACTCATTGACTCTTGCAAACACGCTAGGAGGCAAGCACAGTTACTGTCCCTATTGTACAAATGGGGACACTGAGACGCAGAGACCTTACCAACTTGCTTAAGTTTGCAAGGCTAGCCAGGGTTTGAATCCAGGCAATCTAGTTCCAAAGCTCACGCTCTGGACCATTGCACAAGAGCAGAAGGGCGGCCAAGAGTGAAGTGGGTTTTAGTGAGTTTTCAAAGACAGTGTTGAAGAACCGACACAGTGCTCAAGTGCCTGAGGGTCCTTGGATTCCCCAGATGGGTGCCATAGTCACCTTTGCATGATGATTTTGTTTAGCAATTCTTCCCTTATCGATAGTGTAGTGATGAACTTCACCCACAGCCCAGGCTTGCCTGAATTATAAAGACAGAATCTTTTATTAAGATCCAGAGTTCAAGTCAGTGACATTTTGTTATATAACAAATGAGAGTGGTAGCTGGTTGCCGTGGTACAGAGCCAGGAATGAATGGAAATTCTCTATCATAATATTCACAGCAGCAAAGAACTAGCTTGTATTGGGAGTCCCTATATGCCAAGCCCAGACCACACTGAATTCTATATTTATTATCTCTCAATTTGGTTTAGCTCAACAAGAAATTTGTGTGCTTATTTATCCAATAGAAATGTCTTGAGTGGCCCAGGCACAATGCTGGGCCCTTGAGATGGAAGGTTTGTAAGGCCAAGTCCTGCTTTTGGCGAGCTCACCTTGAACAAGTGGAAAGCAAGAGAAGGGATCAGATGCAGTGGGGCCAGGAGCACAGAGAATGAAGAGGCTCTCACCTGAACTAAGGTGGGGAGGGCACCCCAGTATTGGGAAGGAAATGGGTGGTAAACAGCATGGTGTCTGGAAGGAGCTGTGAGCATCAGAGAGGAGAGTGTCAGGTGAGAAGCAATGAGAGGATGAACAGGCAGAGGGGGAAGGGACAAGGTCAGAGAGAGGGAGGGATGGCGGCAGGCCAGGGAGATTTCATTCCCTAGGCCGGGAGGGTGCCATGGAAGTGTTTTCTGCAGGACAGTGGTGAGCTCCTGGGGTGTGATTCTGGCTGCAGATTTGCAGGACAAAGTTGAGGGACACAGGCAGGAGGCAGGGAAACCAGTTGGGAGGGTATTTCCAGTCCAGAGATGCTCTTGAAATCCTGGACAACAGAAGTAGAAGAGAGAAAGAGAAAAGAACAACTCAAGGACCACTTAGGAAGCAAGACTGGCAAAAATGTAGATTGGCTGGCCATCAGGGGTGAGTGAGAGCTGGCTTAGGTGGCCAGGAGGAAAGGTACCATGTGTGGAGGAGCAGGGACTGCCAGCCCTCTCTTATTAGTGAGGAAACCAGCAAGGATAGAATGACTTTTTCTGGTGGAAAAAGTGTATCTGTCTTAAACTGTACAGGCCTAGCTGATTTCCACGGTGCCATATTGCTCCTGAAAATTTCCCAGTTACCTTCCTTCATCATCCTTTTTGTCCTGAGATGATGCTCCTGATTTTAGTCACTCTCTGTTTACAAACCGAGTTCAAACCCGGAAATATATAACTGACTATGCTTTACAATGCTTATAGCCTGGGGTCCCCAGATGCCTATTGATTTGCGAAGGCAGGAAGGGGGTACATGAGATATTTTCAACATTTCAAAGAGTCTAATGTGAATCGGGCAGTTATTGACAGTAAGATTGTGCAGATTAACGAAAATGTCAAGTTTCTTTGCTTTGGAGTGGAATTATAACCTGGTGCACTCATGCTGGTTATCTCATTGATCAGCTATTTTCATTGGCAGAGCTTCTTTCATTGTCTCGGAATGGTTAAAATGGGAAAATCCATCAATCATTACTTAAATATGCATTGTTATTTAGACAATGGGACCTATGGGGAAATAATATAAACAGTGGATGTTTGCATTGCTTTAAACTGTGGGGATTAGTGTTCAATAGAACAGTGAAAGAGGAGGCGTTTGTCCTTTGATGCCTCTCTTCGGGGTGCTGGATGCCTCCTCTCCCCCTGCAGTAATAGTCAGGGTACCCTGGTCAGACCCCAAGAGCTCTATGATCCCCATATGCCACCTCTAAATGGCTGGGTCCTGCATTCTGTCCCATCCTCTCCTTTTGCATCAGAGCCCTGCTTTTCAATTTCTCATGTGACAATTACTTTATCTATCTGCATTCATGAGAATGTGATCCACTGCACATCAATGAGGGAGAAGCAGCACACAGCCTTGAAAACCTTCGGCATTCAATGAGTGTGTGAACTAAGAAGTCGTTTATTTACTCTTTCAGTGAGCCATGTGCAAGGCATTCTTCTAGGTGTTGGGAACACAGGGCCCCTAGTGTGCAAGCAAGTCGGAGGGAGATTGATCTTGCCACCCCCGGTGCTCACACGCCCACATGTGCATCTCAGTGACCCGAGGCATGGGGACGATCATTAATGTTTATTGAACAACTACTATGCACAGGGCGCTCACTGGCTTAAGATTCAGCCCTGCGCTCGGGGGCTTAGAGTCGGGCTAGGAAGACAGGACACATCCATACACAATAAGATAATACAATAAGTGCCGAGATGGCTATAGACACAGAGGCGCTCTACAGAAGTTCAAGGTGGGCAGGGCTCCTGAGGGGTGGCCTGGTTAAGGTCACCTTCAAAAAGAGTCACATTTGGCAAAGTTTGAAAGGATGGCTGGGGTTTACACAGAGAGCAGAGGACATTCAGGCAGCAGGGACTGTGATGAGTGAGCAAGAGTAGGGAGAAGAAGGGGCAGATTGTGTGCAGGCAGGAGGGAAATGTTGGGGAGGATCTGGGGGCACCCTTCTGTTGACACGTGGGGGGCAGAGGCTGGTTTTGGTGCGCAGCACTGGTTCTCCCTAGGGTGTCTGTGTGTGGTGCTCAGAAAACAGGGTTTGGGCTGAAGCCACTATTTGTCAAGGTTGGCTCTGCTTTCAGGCCGTCTCTGACACTTTCCCCAGATACCTTTGAACAAAGAAAGGGCCATCCTCCTCCTGGGACCATGTTCAGCAATTGCTTCTGCTGAAGTGAAACCTAAGACACACCTTTGCAAGACCATACAGAAGTTGAGGGTGGCCCGGCAGTGTGGCCCCGTGCCAGACTCTGCCAGGGGACCGAAGACAACCAAGAGCCCAGGGCTCCGGGATCTCCCCACCCAGCCACACTCCACCCCTGCCTGTCCCCAAAGAAATTGTGCAACATCGCATATTTCTGGCAAACCAGGAACAAGGTGGCTCTTCGTAACGGAAGCACCAGTGCACAGCAGCACAGACTGTCCCTTTTCTCTTCTCTCCCTAAAGTTCCGTCCCCACGTTCAGATATACATTATGCATAGAAATCCCTGCAATACTGCTCAGGTTCCTAAAGAGAGGGCACTTACCCTCAGTGGCAAATGACAGCCTATGAAGATGCTTGTTATTATGACATCCAGGGGTGGAGGGAAGGGTTCATCCAGTAACTTTATTTCTGGAAGAGACACTGATCTCCCAAGGAAAGCAGCACCAAGCATACCTACTCAAGCATCACAGTAAGGCACCAACATAAATCCAATTATTTGCTTTGTCTATGGAATGAATTAAATTCTTCTTTCATCTCTGCCCAAAGAGTAGGTGCTATGACAAGTCTGAACTCCTCGCAGGATAAGAGGGAGTACCACCACAAGTATTAACATTATCGCTGTTGTTTTCTTTAAAACAAAACAAACCAGGGCGCCTGGGTGGCTCGGTGGGTTAAGCCTCTGCCTTCGGCAGAGTCCTGGGATCGAGCCCCGCATCAGGCTCCCTGCTCAGTAGGGAGCCTGCTTCCTCCTCTCTCTCTCTACCTGCCTCTCTTCCTACTTGTGATCTCCCTCTCTGTGTCGAATAAATAAATAAAATCTTTTTAAAACATAAATAAACCAAAAAAGCTTAGAACAACCCATATGCCCTGTGAGTTTCCCCAGGCTTCCTCTTGACTGAACAGCAAGAAGCCTTATTGCCTTATAATCATATTTTATTTTGAACCAAAATAATGTTGCCCAGTCTAATCACCTATGTGCCAAGATTTGGACTGTTTAAAAAAAAATCCATCCATTCTCAAAAAGATGATGACCGGTTGCCTTGAGGTTGTCAAAAGACTGCCTCCAGACACCAGGGGCCATTCCTAAAGAAAAGAGCTAAGAATGTGTTTTCTGATAGCGGCATATCTGCAGCAAAGGGTTAGCCTATCAGGAAAATGCCTTTGAAGGTCATAAAATTCATTTGGCTGTATAAGTTCTGGTGTGTATGCTAAAATAATCAGTCACGTTACTTTATAGTCACGCCTCGTACTCTCGTTCTGGAAAATCAATAAAGTGAGGGGAAGGCTAGGGATATTGTATATAACTATTTAAAAGAGAGAAAACATCAAAAAAATAATATTCTGTGAAAATGGTCCTCGAGGAAGCATAAGACCTAGTTTTCCTAAGCAGGTTCAATTTTATCTCCAAGCTCATCACTGAGTTATTAAACCAAAGGACCCATCATATCCTAAACAAAAAGTACAAAAAACTAAAAAGGGAAATAGCATGCATCCTTTTCTAGATGCTCTGGGGCACTGGAAATTATCCATGGCCTTTAAAATGTATTTCTAAAATGTGCCCATTATTCACACCCTTAATGTTTTGTTCCACCAAATGTTACAAACCCTGACATTGTGACACTTCCTCGCCCGAAATTTCTTCCTTCTCTCCTCTGCCACGTCAATTCTTCCTTCTATTTCCAGTCCCAGCCCCAGCCCCTTCTGCTTCCCAAAGCCACCTCTGACAGACTGGTGACCCAGAGAGTCTGAGGAGTGAGGACTGGAAGGCAAGCAGAGTGTCGTGCACAAAGCCATCATGAGGCCCCGAAAAGCTGCTTTGCGAGAATATTTCCCGGCTCCTGGGACACTCTCTCCTTTCCCCCGGAACCACTGCTGAAGATGAGTAGTGTATCCAGGCAGAAGAGCAAGCAGTTCCTAGTGGACCACTTGTGTTTTATCTGACTTGCTTTTCACCGGCAGTGGCTGGTTCCGTACAGACTGGCCCCTGCACGGAGTCTAGATCCAGAAGGCACTCAGTGGTCACGTGGGACAAGCGCCCATATCACGCAGGAAGTGCTTTGGTGGCATTCCTGGCGGATGTCGAGGGATGCTCCCTACCTCCCAGGGCAGCATTCCTGCCATCGTCAGACAGCTGTGGTTATTCGTTTACTTCGAGGTTGAACCGGAGCCAGCCTGCACACTGGCCTTCCTTTACCCTCTAGACTCCCCACCCTCTATGCCCTGAAGTAAACATCATCAACCCAGGAGCCTCAAAGCTTGCAGAGGGACCGTCCACATATCTTACTCCTCTGTACAGCAGCCCCTCCATTCCTACCAGGCTACACAGCTGCCTGACCACCACCAACACATCTGACCATTCTTTTCTAGGGAATGTCTTGGCTGGTCGAGATCTCCCTTCTCACTATGGCCATGCACAGCTTGATGCTGTGTACACATTGCTTGATCCAATAAACTCAGGGAAACTGGGTTAAATGAAGTTAAACAGATTTCTTTACTGCAGAACTTTTGGGGCTTTTGATACTCTATAAATCTCCAAGAAGGCTTACCGTCTACTTCATTTCCCAAACATTTTTAGGAACCTAACTTGGGAAATGGTAACCAAACTGATCTTCAAATACCCTTATTCTGCAGCTAGACACCTCTCCCTCTCCCTCCGATTATACTATGGAGCACCATGTAGCTTCCTTGCTCTGACAAATTCAAAGTTCTCAGCTGGGCTATATACCAGCCCAAATGGTGTTTGCTTTTTTTTTTTTTTTTTTTTTTTTTTAGCTTATTGAGGTATGATTGACAAATGAAAACTGTACAGATTGAAGGCATACAACTTGGTGTTTGGATAGGTATACCCTGTAGAATGCTTACCACAATTAAGCTAACTAACATATTCATCACCTCACAGTTACCGTGTGTGTGTGTGTGTGTGTGTGTGTGTGTGTGTGTGTGTGGTAAGAACACTTATGGTTACCCTCTTAGGAAATTTCACATATTTGATGTTATTACTAACTAAAGTTACCACACTGTACATTAGGTCTCTAGAACTTGTCCGTCTTATAACTGAAAGTTTGTACCCTCTGACCAGCATCTCCCCATTCCCCCCACCTTCCAGCCCCTGGCAACTACCGTTCTACTCACTCCTTCCATGACTCAACTTTTCGGATTCCACATCTATTTGAGATCATGCCAAATTTGTCTTTCTGTGTCTGGCTTATTTCATGTAGCATAATGCCCTTCAAGTTCATCCACATTGTTACAAATAGTGGGTTTCCTTCTTTTTTAAAGGTGAATAATGTAGCTTTGACCGTATGGATCAGAATTTATAAATCCATGGGTCAGTAATATTTAAGTTGTTTCCATCTTTCGGCTGTTGTGAATAATGCTGCAACAAACACAAAATGCTGCAGATATCCCTTCAAGATGCCGATTTCATTTCCTCTGGATATGTACTCAGGAGTGGGAGTGCTGGATCACGTGGTGGTTCTATTTTTAATTTTTAAAGGAACTTCCCTACTATTTTCATAGTGGCTGCACCAATGTATGTTCCACCAACAGTGCAGGAGAGTTCCCGTTTCTCTACATGCTCGCCAACTTTTGTTATCTCTTGTCTTCTTGATGATGGTCATTCTAACAAGTGTGAGGTGATTGCTCTTGGCTTGGGTTTGCATTTCTGTGATAATTAGTGAGGTTAATTACTTTTTCCTATACCTGTTAACCATTAGTATGTCTTCCTTAAAAAAAAGTCTGTGGCATTCCTTTGCCCATTTTTTGATTGGGTTGTTTTGTTTTGTTGCTATTGAGTTGTGTGCAATATGAGTTCCTTATATTTTTTGAATATTAATCCCTTCTCAAATATATGGTTTGCAAATATTTTCACCCATTCTGTGGGTTGTCTTTTCACTTTGTTGACTGTTTTCCTTCTTGTGCGAAAGCTTTCTAGCTTGATGTGGTCTCACTCGTTTATTTTTGCTTTTGTTGCTTGTGCTTTTAGTGTCATAGCCAAAAACATCGTTGCCAAGACCACCATCGAAAGGCTATTCCCTATGTTTTCTTCTGGGAGTGTTACAGTGTCAGGTCTTACATTAAAGTTGCTTATCCATTTTGAGCTATTTTTTGTATATGATATAAGGGTCCAGTTTCATTCTGTTACATGTTACTATCCGGTTTCCCCAACATCATTTATTGAAGAGACAATCCATTTTCCATTGTGTGTTTTTGGCTCCTTTGTCAAAAATTAATTGACCATATATGCATGAGTTTATTTCTAGATGTTTTATTCTAATCCATTGGTCTATGTGTCAGTTTTTATGTCAGGCCATTTTGACTCTATAGCTTTGTCATATAGTTTGAAATTCAGAAATGTGTTGCTTCCCCCTTTGTTTTTTTTCTCATGATTGCTTTTGTGGCTCCATAAAAATGTCAGGATTTTTTTTCCTATTTCTATGTAGAATGCTATTGGAATTTTGATAGGGATTACATTGAATCTATAGATTACTCTGTGTTATAGGGACATTTTAATAATATTGATTCTTCTGAACCATGAACACTGGGCATCTTCCCATTTATTTGTGTCTTTTTCAGTTTCTTTCATCAATGTCATAATTTTCAGTGTACAGATCTTTTACCTGCATGGTTAAATTTATTCCTAAGTATTTTATTATTTTTGATGCTATTGTAACTGGGATTGTTCTCTTTCTTTCTTTTCACATAGTTTGTTGCTAATATAAAGCAATGCAACTGATTTTTGTATATTTCATTTATATCCTGCAACTTTACGGAATTCATTTATTAGCTCTGACAGCTTTTTGATGGAGTCATTAGCATTTTGTATACCTAAGATCGTGTCATCTATGAACAGTTTTACTTTTTTCTTTCCACTCTGGATGTCTATTATTTCTTTTTCTTGCCTAATTCCTCTGGCTAAGACTTCTGGCTTTATATTGAACAGCAGCGGTGAAAGTGGGCATCCTTGTCTTATTCTGATCCTAGAGAAAAAGTTTTCATCTTTTCACTGTCAAGTGTAAGGTTAGCTGTGGGCTTGTCATATACCACCTTTATCGTATTGAGGTATATTCCTTTTATACCTAATCCACTGAAAATTTTTAATAGGAAAGGAAGTTGAATTTTGTCAAATGCTTTTTTTGCATCTATTGGGATGGTTATATGGTTTTTTTGCTCCATTCTGTTAGTGCGGTGTATCGTGTTGAGTGACTGGTGGATATTAAGCCTTCCTTGCCTCCCAGGGTGCAGTAGTTTCTTTTGAATATGGTCTAAGACTAGATTATCTAGATTTCCAGATAGAGTCTGGGCTTAGAATTAGAATCTAGTCCTCTTGTATGAAAAGCAAGCTCTCTGAGAAAGATACTTCTTGGTACAGTGATTTTTATTACAAGTGTTAAGTCTTAATAATCACCAATAACATTTTACCTTAACCTGTCTTAGAACAAGACTTGATCAGAACCCTAAAGCAGCCTGATTCCTTTTTAACAACCATTTAATTCATACCCTCTGATTCTTGGGCTCCTGAGCTTTAAATGCAGCCTAGCATTAAAAGCCCTTGCATCTTTCCAAGACAGCACTTCTCACCTTCAGTGTATTCATATATTTACCTTCTTTGACTGTTTAGCTACTTAATGGAACGGCTACAGTTTACCTTTTGCACTGCCTCATTAGCCAAGAAGCTCTCCCATTACTCCACATTCCCCTCGTACATTCTACTCTATTGGTAGAAATAATGAGATTATAGTCCTGAAAACTCCACGCCCAAAGCATAAAACTGGTTTCCTCTTCATTACTAGAGAAGAGCAATTTCCTCTTCTTTTTAATCAAGTTTCTCTCTTTTTTTATTTTGTGATTTTTGCTCAGTAATTCATACTCATGAAAGAAATGTAGAAGCTGTCAAAAGACTAAAAAAAGAAATAGAAATCATTCATAATCCCACCAAGAAAGAAAAACCAGTTTTAGTATTTGGGCCACTTCCTTATGCTCTTTTAAAGAATAAAGCCATCTTTGCCAACGGGAATCCAGCTGCCAAGTATTAGGTGTGCTTGAAAGTTTAAATACACTAGTTAAGGTTAAGTTAAGGTTGTCTCTAGCAATATTCAGTTCATACAACTTATTTCTTGTACATCAAATCTCTTCCAGAAGTAAAACTTTCAAACAATTTTACCCAGAAAAAATGAGCTTTGAAAATATCTTGTCATGTGGGTTAATCACCTTTGTGTGTGCTTCATATACTTCTGGCTGATACATTCTGTACGCCCACTCCATTTCCAGCCCCCGTGGGGCACCCTTGATCTCCTGACACTCCATCAACTGTCAATTTAAATAAGTGTTGTTGAAAATTGTGTCAAATGCACTTTGAGGAAAACTATTGAAATGCACTGTGCCTGTTTTATAATGGTCTCTTTTCAAATGAAATTGACTCTTTTGCCTTCTTCTTTCCAAATTCACATATACACTTCATAATTAAGAAATCTTTATTAAGTACATCTCATAGTCTCTATTGGACAGTGTGGCTGGGGCTACAGAAACAGCAAGCCAGCAACAATTTAAAAAGGGGTCACCGAGTTGGTACAAACTGAAAACACAACAGGCTTTCAGGAAAAGGGGTGACTCCTGTGGGCACAACTGTTAAGATCTGTACTGATCTGCAAAGGCTAAGAGAAGAACCAGCAAGAAAAACACCAGCAGAGATCAGAGGCTGGAATTAGCCTTCAGCTGACATTTACGATGCACCAATGCCACATGCTGGGCATTGGGGAGTGGGGGGAACATGATGAGAGATATGATAAAAGCAGCACTGAGTAGGGACTCCTAAGTGCCCTGGACAAAGAGGAGAAGCTTCCCTGAGGAAATGACCCTGAACTGAGCACTGAGGGAAAGAGAAGAGGAAGGGAATTCCAAGCATGGAAGGGCAAAGGTAGGACGCATGCAGCAACATGACCACTTTCAGAACAGGATATGTGGGAGGAATGGGGGAGAGGAGGCTGCTGAAAGAGGCAAGAGCCAAACCCTAAGTCCTGGGTGCTGGGCTCATGAATGTGTACTTCTTACCTTTACCCCATTAAGCCAAATGCTAGAAGTACATGTGTGCCATGGATAGAGATTTCTGGAAATGCAATGAGACATGAGACCTCACCTCTCCCTGGCAGGAACTCACAGGCCAGTTGAGGAGGCAAGAAGCAGGCCTCCTAATTCCACTTTCTCAGAGTTCAGGCTCTCCATGACAATCTTACCTGGCCCAATGGCAGGGATGACTGTCAAAGGAAAGACAAAGTAGTCTGAATGGTCAAGACAAGCCACCCTCTACAGTTTCTTCTTAGGAGCAAGATGGCTGTGGGGCTCTGTTCACCTCCAGCTTCCCTGAGCACCCCACTCTCTCCCACAAGTACCTCTCAAGAGAATGAAGCAGGAGGAGAGGCCCCACCTCATTCAAGCAGGAGGTGGTTGTTCAGAGGCCCCCAGAGCCTTGTCTGGAAGAGGAGGCTTGAGAGCCTGAGAATGGTCACCTTGAGCTGGATCAAGGGATGGACCCAGAAGCTCCAGAGTCATGGCCACAGACACTGTCTTCTGCTGCCTGCTCTCCTTCAGCAAAATTCCCTGCAGACACCACGCTCACCCCAGAGCCTCCACGTATCTACCTGCCTCGGGCATCCCATCCCAACCTCCTGTTTCCTGACCTTGTACCAGAGAGCCACCACTCCATGTCTGGCATACATTAACAGATCAACAAATATTTTTGAGATAACAAATGGAAGTCAGCTTTCACTTCCTATTTACCATCTCTGCTTCATGCCTTTATCTAATCTCTGTGTCTTTGACCCAGGTTATTAATATGGCCCCAGGAGTGGATTACAGATGCACAGCTGCCTTGCTGAATGGTGCGGTGTTATTGTCAGCGACTTCCTGATCTACACCGATTATACCCATCCAGTTATAGCAGCTTATCAGTCAGGACACATGCCCCCTTCCATGACCAGAGCAACAGTAACGTATGCAATTCATTCATTTGTTCATCAAACATTTATCGAGGCCATGCTGTAAGTCAGGCACTGAGCTGGGAGCTGAGAACACAGAAATGAAAAAAAAAAAACAAAACCCAAAACAAAGACAGAAACATGTGGAACAGTGTCTAAAACCAACATTAATGCTATGAAACGTCCTGGAGGATTCAGGCAGGACATGCTTTGAGAACCACGGTCAGAGCATAGCTATTGATGGGAAAATAGATTCATAATCATATGAAGAAGAAATTTAAAATATACCTGAAGCACTAAAGACTTCTCTTCCTCTGTGCTTAGCTTCCATGATGGTGGCTGACATCTACTAAGCACCTACTATGTGTCGCACTGTGGTGTGTGCATCCCTGAGCACAGGAACCCTCTGAGATGGATGAATGGGTGGGGAGGGGAAGAGAGCTACTCCTGGCTCCTGGTTTTGCATGTGACTGGTTTCAAGGCAAGATAAGCTACAGTGAGAAAAGTTCAAATGATAATTAAACCAGTTAAAAAGCAAAAACAGCACTGGGACTGAAGCTGAGTTTCAGAGCCAATTTCCAAGAAGTCATTTCATCATCATAGAACATCAAACGTGAATTCCATTTTCAGCTATGCAAATTCCAAAAGAATAATACCTTGCATTTGCATAATGCTTGATGCTTTTCAAAGTGCTTTCCCAGTTATTAATCTAGGGGAGGCTTTATTACCACCGGAAACATAAATTGAAATTCTGTTCAAACTCGAATTCTCCATTAATTTTTCCACTCTCCCCTCAAAAACCGGAGCCACGTAAATCCAGGTGCTTTGGATCGAGTGGGTGACTGTAGTGAGTTTAACTGGCCGGGTGCATATGCATAAATGGGCCCATATTGTGCGCCCTTCCTTCTGCAGACATAGGCCTTCAGCAGAGCCAGACTTTGAAAAGCTGCCTGTGGAACTAACCAGGTAACAGGAAGCTACTCTCAGTTCAAATCTGAGATCCTTTCAGCGTCTTGTGCGTTCTGTTCATCAGAATCCATTCCCTTCTATCAAATAGCAGAAAACTAGGAAATTAGTTCCATCACTTTGTCCTTAAACTTACAGAACTCACTGCCCATGTCCTCCTGCAAAGTGGCCCGTGATGCCAGGCAGCTCCTTTGTCCCTCCTGTTTTTAATGTCTCATGAACCGAGAGGCTGAATCCACAGTATCCCCACCATGGGGAGTGGATCTCAGAAAAGCGAGGGGAGAAGATACGATGCATACGAGGAAATACTTCCCCCAAACCTTTCCAAATTGTTTCTTTTTCCATCTTTCAAACTTAATTATGTGTAGCGTTCTCAGTCACTGAATCACCAGCCTTTCCTGACACCTCGATCTCATGCATTTTAGCAAAAGATTAACCTGGCTGTTTGCTTTTAATTCTGAAGCTGTGTTAATACTCAACTCCCTCTAGATTAGAAGAGAAGAAAAACACACTCCCACGTCCCCCGCCCTGGCTCCAGCAAGGCTCCAGGGCTGCTGATGCTGACAATGTCACGGTCGTGAGAACTTGCTGGCTGACTTACCATTTCAGGAGGGCCAAGAGGACCACTGAGAGGGCCACTGTCACCATGGGGCCATTCACTTCTAGTTTGAGAAACCACAAGACTTCCATTGTCGCTGAGAGTCCCTTAGAAGGGCGATCCTCTGGAGGAAAGAGGGAGACTGACCCCCTGCTATTACAGGGCCCACGATCCGCAGATGGAAGAAGGATCAGGCAACCAAGACCACATCACGTCAAGTGGGTCCCCAAAATGCGCTCTCCGTCAGAGTGCCTCCTTATAAAGAGGAAGGAAGAGGAGGGAAAAAACACAGGGTTTCAGCGTAAGGCAATGAATCAGCAACTTTATTTTCTGGAGGACTACACTGTCAATAAACATTTATGTTAACTTCCCAGGGAATTAGCAGCAGGACTGCTCCCATGTTTGCTGAGACGTTAAATGGTTGCAACCATAGATTTCTATTCCGACCAGTAGTCTATGGAGAAAGACTCCCCTTAAAAAAATATTAATTCATAATTCAATGAAGATATGGGGTCTGGAGACTCTGAATGCCCCAGAAAAATTGGGGTCAGGTATCAGCCTGATGGAAAATGCTGGTGGCTCTGAGGCCATCCATCCCACAAAGTTCATTGGTTACTGGAGTCCGAGGGGTCCTTGGTGACTGGCTGATGGAACAGATCAAAGATCTTGCCTTGCATCAGTATTCTCTTCATGAATTGGAGGATTTCTCCCATGTCTAAAAGTGTGTTCCATAGGCTCATATGCATGGGTCCTTTGTTCTAGCTCTGAGCTTATCTGACTGCAGCAGACTGAATCATTTTTTTGCTTATTAGTCAGTGTATCACACTTTTAATAATGGGGAGTATCAGAGAATGAGTCACTCACTCACCATGATATTCATCCATTCATTCAATATATATGGGGGACCAGGCTCTGTGCTAAGTTGACAGTGTTTGAAAAATGGAAGTTGTACCAGGCTCTGGGAAAACGTCTCGGAGAGAGACGGACAATAAACAGGTTGACAAATAAGTAGTTGCAAGTTGAGAGCAGTGCTGTGAAGGTCATGAACACAGGGCTAGGACTAAGAACAACTAGGGAGACCCAGAACGGAGTGTTGCAGGGGAAATCTGTGTGGAAAGGAAAAGCTTGAAGCTCAGATTCTCTGTTGAAGAGGGGTCCATCATGTAAAGAGCCACAGGCAAAGCCTTCTGGGCAAAAAGGGTGGCACTGACAGAGGCTCTAAGGTGGGAAAGAATTCCCGGGGTGAGACCTGGAATGAGGCCAGTCCTGCTGCGGTAGAGTGGATCAGCTCAGGGAGGCATCTCTTCCCTAAGAGACAGAGACCGTCACCAGAGGCTAGACAGCACAAAGCCACAGTGAGAAGTGTGGGCTCCATTTTATGTGCCGCTTAGGGTTTTAACGTGCTCGTATTTATGTTTGGTAAAAGCATTCTGGCTGCACGTGGAGAATTTGTTGGAAAGGAGCAAGAGGAAAAGCAAGGAGGCCACTTAGAAGACCATTCATTTGTCCCAAGATGAGCCTGCTTGGCTGGAGCAGGGGTGGAAGGAAAAAGAAGTAGATGAATTTGAAAGATATTTAGGGGCACCTGGGTGGCTCAGTCGGTTAAGCATCTGTCTTTGATTCGGGTCATGCTCCCAGGGTCATGGGATCAAGCCCCACATCAGGCTCCCTGCTCAGCGGAAAGCCTGCTTCTACCTCTCCCTCTACCTGCCACTCTGCCTACTCGTGATCTCTCTCTCTCTCTCTCAAAAATAAATAAATAAAATCTAAAAAAAAAAAAAGATACTTAGGAGTAGATCACAGAATTTCCCAGTGGATGGGTTGTGATCGGGAAGGGGAAGGAGGAAACAAGTCTGACTCCAGGGTGCCTGACTTGAGCTATGGGTTGATGTATAGAGGTGACAGTTACTGAGATGGGGAAGATGGGATATTGGTGGGAAGAATCAAGAGTTCAGTTTGGGTCCTGTTTAGGCTGAAATGCCTGGGAGACAGCTGAGTGGAGCTGTCAAGTTGGAGAAGGATCTTGGCTGAAAACATAAATAATAGTAATTAATCACAATAATGCCACATATGGAGTACTAACTATGTGCCAGTTACTATTCTAAGAGAATTCATATGTGTTAACTTATTCAATCCTCATAAAAAATACTATGCAGCAAAGCTTTATAGTAGTCCCCTTTTATAAAAGAAACTCAGACATGGGATGTATGACTCCACAGTCCATTTTTCTAATCAAAAGATTATATTCAAATATGGAAGGCATCAATACACAAATGGTATTTAAATCCAGAGGAAGAGGGGGGCCACAGCCACAAACAGGATAACCACACAAGGACCAAGTACCTTCCCAATACTTCCCTTTTCTCTGACCATGTGCCCTTTCCTGTTTTCCATTCCTACTTAGGTGCCCCCAACAGCTGCACCCCAATGTGCCTCACGCTCCAGCCCTGCCCTTTTGGACGCCCCCTCCCCTCTCCGTATTCTACATCTCCTCTGTCCCATTTGATGAGGACTGTGCTGCGAATGGTAAGGGATCTGCGTATTCCCCCTCTTACAAAACAGAGCTATGCGTCGTCAAGGGTCATCTGAAATACGGTGCTTTCAATCACAGGGGCCACGGTACAGGGCCTGGGGGCAAAGCTAGCGGGTGTGGAAGAAGCACGTCACCGTGGCCATGGACTCAGAGAGTCAGAATGACCTCAGATATTACTAAGGCCAGTGTATCTATCAGAGAGATGCCCATGAAAAAAAAATTTTTTTTAAGATTCTAAGGTGAAATAAATATGAGAAAATGCAAGTGTAAGCATCGATAAGTAAGCTTATTTCCTGAACCACTCTCAGAGACTTGAACTTGCTAATGTGCCTTGTGAAGCTCGGAGAGTGGCATGCAGAGAGCAGCGTCATATTTGACCACAGAATTCTTGTTAAGGGGCATTTATGAGCACATCCCAGATGTAGGGCTCTTAGGAACGTGCTTTTGAGAAATGTTGACTGAACCCAACTCTGATTTACAGAGGGAATAAAAATCCAGAAAAGGAAAGTGACAGGTACAAAAATCCCGTAGCTGCCTAGGGATAGAACGTGGATCTCCCATCACCCACTTCAGGCTCTGCATCTAGAATACACTCCTCACCTCCCTGCCTGAGCCTGGCCTGGGTCCCACCCTGCTCACAGAGCACCTCTGAATGTTAGTGGCTAGTTCAGAGAGGTCTGACTTCCTTGAGGGGTTGCCAGCTCCCCAAGTGACTGAGTTCACTCATTCCTTCCTCTGACTAATATTTCTGGAGCCCTTTCTATGGGATTTGTGATTTGGAGGAGCTGTGAAGGCTGTCAAGAGATCAGCACACCCTTTCCACACTAGCATCAAAGCAGAGATAACACTCAGTGAATCGTAGACAGTAAATTAACCAACATGGAGTGGAAGGGTCAGATATGAAAGACAGTAAGGATTTTTATCAGAGAATAACATGATTAGGAATGTATCACAATTTTGAAATCTATGATGCAATGAAGGGACATTTTGGGGTTTTTCCACAATGAAGGACAGACTGTCGCCAAGATGCTTATCATAATTAAACATTAGGCCTTTACTCTCTGAATATTTTCTTTTCAATGGTACATCTATTTTTAGAAAAATGAATTTTCTAGAACGTTCTTAAAAATTCTGTAATTTCTAGAGACAAACTCTGTCAACAAATTAGCGTATATCCACTCACATCCTTTCTATGCAAATACAAATGGAGGTAGATTCTTAGTTTTTACACGAACAAGATCATCATACCTATGCCCTTCCACAACTGGTCTTTTTCACTTGAGCATGCATATCCTTCTACGTCACGCCTAGAGACAGATGTACGTCACTGGCTTCCTAGGATCCCACAGGGCAGACGTGTTGACTCATTTAGCCTGTCCTTCACTGAATGGCATTTGAATTGTTTCCAGTCATTCCCAACTACAAATGAGGCTGCAGTGAACATCCTTGTACATATCACTATGGCCTTGGGGAAGGACATCCCAAGCGACAGTCTTAGAAGTTGGGGGGGGGCACCCAAAGATTTGCATTCCAAATAGGCTGGTGGGTGCTGCCCTCCCTAGAGGCAGTTTCGAGCTGTGAGTCGAGGTGCCCACTTACCCCACCTGGTATGACACCCCACAGAGCTTTGCTCCTTCTGTCTCAACCACCCTAAGTCCATCCCTTTTTTCTCCTACATCCAGGCAGACACCTCCCCCAGAGTTGAGTCAACTGTTTTGACTTAAGTCTTGTGTTTCTTTTTAAAGCTTTCACTCCATAAATTCTGTGGTATTTCCTCCATGTTCTCTGTGTTTAAAAACTGCCTGTGCAAATGTCTGAGCGGTGCCTTCCTTCTCTGCTGAAGACTCCCAGCTGGCCTGCCCAAAGCCTGATGTCTCGGGGAGGTTTGAGGCACGGGGCACGTTCTCCCTGCCCAGTAGGGCCCTGAAGGAAAGGACAGTGGGGCTTACCCAGCAACACAGAAATTCAGAGAACATTTACACAGAACCTCATTTCAGCCTAGAGCAACCCTGAGGGGTAGGTGAGCAGGACCTTTCATTCCTGGGCTCCGAGAGCAGGAAGCTGGAGCTCAGAGATGTAACGGGGCTAAAATCATGCATTAATAAATCCTGGAGGCCAGGCTCAGGCCCCGATCTTCTGGCTTGAAACCTAGTATTTTTCTCCTTAAATCTAAAGTCATATTTTGGCTTAAAAATGCATAGTTCAGCAAGCCAGCCCATGGTCATGATACAGTTTATCTTTAGGTTCCCTGCCCCAGGACGCAGAGTTGCTACAGTTAAGGAAGATGGAGGGACGGTGTGGGCCTGTGAGCTGCTTTATCTCCTTGCAGAAGACACTAGGGCCCCTTTTGGAAGGGGAAGACAACAAGCTCCTCAACTCCATCCAGTATCTTAGAGATTCTCCATCCACTTTCTGAGAATGTGAGGTCAGAGGAGGAGGGCGCATCCATTCCTTCAACAAACATTTATTGAACGGTTGTTAAGTCCTGGGCCCCAGGAATTGAATCCCAACGTATAAGACCTAGGTCTTGCCACCAACAAACTCTCCTACCAGGATAGGGAGACAGAAATGTAGATACTTAAGTGTCCTCAGTGTGATGGATACCATGATGATGACAAATACGTACAGGGCACAGGGCGGGTGGGGGGGGTAGCACACAAAAACAGGAGAGAGAGGATTGGTAAAAAGTTTGAACAGATGACACATGACCTTAGACTGGACAGATGACGTCACTCGCAGAGGAGAATGGGACAGATGTGCTTAGTGGAGAGAACACAGCTCACTCTTGCTCCGAGGCATAGGAAACCGGCAGTAAGTCGGGAGAAGGGGCAGATACTCAGAGACAAGGTCACACCAGCCATTGTGCGCCATGCCAGAAAGTTTACACCTCATTCTAGGATCCATGGGAAGCCAGAGGAGGACCTAAGTTGAGCAATAACGTGATTAGACTTGCTTTTAGAAGTTTCCCTCAGGAGGCAGATTAGATGGGTCAGACCTGAGATGGGGAGACCAGTGAAGAGGCCGCTTGGCCATCTAGGTAAGAGATAATGGCCTGAATAAAGCCGTAGAGTGGAAATGAGGAAAAGAAGACTGGGATTGCTGGGAAGGCAGGATCGACCGTACTTGGTCACTGATTGAGTATGGGAGTGAAGAAGAAGAAGGGACTGATGAGGGTAACACTGCAATTTCTGGCTCCGTTGCTTTTGAGCCCACATGTGCCATGCACCACAAGATGGACTTGGGAGGAGGAATGAGTATTGGGGAATTAGTGTGGCTTCAGGGGTGAGCCTGCTGAGCCCCTGGTGGCCGCACAGGTGAAGGTCCTTAGAAGGCAGCCAGGTCAGGAGAGAAATCTGAAGCAGGGAAGACTTCCGGTTTTGAGAGCCATCTGTATGTGGAGGGGGTGACATCATAAGGACACACTGGCCACAGAGAACAGGTGGAGTGTTTAAAAGCAGGTCATGGGAAGAACACCAGGAACAGCAGCTTTGGGGGACGTGGGGGCACGGCGGGGGGTGGTGGTGTGCCAAATGGAGCTGAAAAAGCAACTAAGGTGGGATGGTCTCAGCGAGCAGGAAACCCCGCAGAGGGACCCTGTCTATGTTCCTGCACGAGTATGTAGCTTTTGGTTTTCCAATGACCTGGCTCCTTGAGCTCTAGCTTGGAAAGTTGTTGAACCCCTCCATGCCTCAGTTTGTCATCTGTGAAGTGGGGATGGCGGGGCGTGCTTCCCACGGTGGTTGTGAGGAAAACGGTGCCCGTGTGGCTGCTCAGCCGAGCTCATGACACACAGCAAGCACTTCACATGCGGTCTGGGAATGTTTTCACCAAAGCCACAGGAGGGCAATTGGAAGGAGCAGGAAACAGCCAAGGGTGTGAATGTTGCAGAAAGGTCAAGTGAGGTGGTTACGAAGCATCTCTGGATTTGGCACGTGGGTCATCCCGGCCACCCCCAGAATGGTGGGGCGTGGAGAGGCAGGACCAGGGAGAAGGAGGCTTGGACAGGGCTGATTCAGCCTTCTCCGTCATCTCTTCGGCCCCATGGCTGAGAGGTGGGAGAAGACGCAGGTTTGCAGCGGCTGGAGCAGGGTTTCCAGGTGCCATGACGGAGGGACCCGTGTGAAGTGAGACCACCTCCCGCATCAGGAGACGTTGGGGGGACAGCAGCCATCTGTGCGGGTTCCCCCTCCTGCGATGAGGACAGAACTCTCTCCTCCCTTCAAGGTTGCTATGGAGACGTGGACGGGTTCGTGAACAGTTGTAAGGTCTATGTCACATCTTGACTTTGTATTGGCTATGAGGGCAGGGACCACACTTTACATATCACTGTGCAGCCACACCGCCTGTCACACTGCGAGCTCACAGACTCGTGCGGCTTTAATTAACATCCGTGAGCCAGTCCCTCCCAAATCTTTTCTCCCCAGCCCCGTGCTCATTGCTGACATTCAGACACACATCCCGCTGCCCGCTGGTTCCCTTCTCACAGATATCCCACAGACGCTAGCAGACTCGAAATGTCTAAAACTAGACTCATTGTCACAGCCTCCTTCCTCCATTGAACTCTTCACCCTCATCCCGTGTTCCCTGTGTCAGTAAATCATGCCTCCTTCCACTCAGCTCCCGAGTTGGAAACCGGGGCTCATCCTTGACTCTTCCTTCTCTCCCGCCCCCCACCACGTCCAGTTAATTACCAAGCCCTGTTGTTTCCACCTGTGAAGTGTCTCTCATTCTGGTCACTACTCCCTTTATCCATTTTTTTAAAGATTTATTTACTTATTTGAGAGAGAGAGAGAATGAGTGAGCGATGGGAGGGGCAGAGGGAGACAGAGAATCCTCAAGCAGACTCGCAGCTGATCTCGGAGTCCCAGGTGGGGCTCGATCCCAGGACCCTGAGATCATGACCTGAGCCAAAATCAAGAACCGCTTATCCGACTGAGCCACCCAGGCGCCCCATGGGTCCGTTCTTACACTCATTCCCCGGCTCCACGAGCGCACGGGCAGCTGGCCGGCACTAGGCAATGGGGAAACCCTCGTGAGGCGAACAAGCTCTAGGTCTCAGATCTCGTAGAGCTCGTATCCAAAGAGGGGTCCACCCCAATCACAGCTCTCTGATCCGCCACTAGACTGCAGTAGTTTCTGAGGGGCTCCGTGCGTCTCGTCCAGCCATCAGCGTTTGTCGAGTCTGTGCCAGGCGCTGGCACCGTGCTGGGTCTACCCAAAGATCGTAAAGGTCAGCGTGACTGGGAGGCATCGAGCAAGGGGCAATGGAACTCTGGCTGCTGTAGGAGGCTAGCTAGTGGTCAGAACACCTAACATCTGCTGGGCCCTCTGAAAAATGTACTCTCTCCTTCCGAAAGGAGCAGGGAGCCACTGAAGGAAAGGCTTCAAGCAGGAAAGTGACATAATGCTACTCAGACCAACGCTATCCCATCTGGTTTCACTATTAAAACGAGTGTGGAGCTCATCAGATGACAGTCTAACATCCAGAGGTTACCAGGTGGCCCAGTCACACAGTGGGGGCCCTGAAGCCGGGCTACTGTTCAGACCTTGACTGTGCCTTTCATCGGAAGGCGGGAGATGCCCTTGACCACAGGCCGCTCTTGATATTGCTAATCAGACATGACCCACCCTATGTCCTTCACATCTCAGCTTCTCTATCAATTTGTGTCACCCATGATCTCAGCTCGTCAGATGTTAGCACTTTCTGAATTATCATCGAATCTCTCCTGGCACTCCGCGTGGCTGAATGTGGCTACATGTTGATGATTTCACAGTGTTCCGCCTATGAACGTGGAGAGTCAGCAGATGGCTTGACTGCCTTAAGGCGAGTCTCAGAGCTTTCAGGCAAGCCAGTACCTGGATCAGCCATGTCTCACCTCCTATCACTAGAGGTGGGGTGGGGCAGGGCTTGTGGAGACAGACTGCATGCCTACCCTGCAAGCAGAATCCAGAATCCAGAGTCTGACAGCCGGCTGCAATGGTATTCCAGGCAAATCAGGACCGCAAAGTCCTCACGCAGAGGAGAGAGGGGACAGGGACACATGCATGGGACCTAATGATGGGGATCCCAAAGCAGAAGATAATCAGAAGTTTTGGCGGCAGTGCTTTCAAGGAAATACGTACATGAGCAAGTAGTAGGATCCCAAGCCCCCAAACAGCAATACAGAGATAAGACCTGAGTCCTGGTAGGGGCAGGGATGAAAAGAGAATGGATAGAATAGGGACAGAATAGGGATAGAATAGGGAATAGTAACCAGGAGCCCCTGCGTCTCAAGGGCTTAACACTACAGGAATCTATCGCTCACTCACCTGACAGTCCAAATGTGGGCGTTCAGTAGGCGGCCTTCCACGCAGTGACTTGGGGACTCAGGCTCCTTCCGTTTTGGGCCCCCACCATCCACTACCCACAGATACCTCTGCTGGATCGTCCTCAACCAGCTGGTGAAGGGGAAGAGGAAAAAGAAAAGATGTGAGGAAGGTTTTTATAGGTCAGGCCTGGGAGGGGCACGTTTATCAGCCATCCTGATGTCCTTGGCCACAATTCAGATGCAGCCGCACCTACCTGCAGAGGGGGCTGGAAATGGAGAGAAAGATGTCTGATGAACACACAGCATTCCTGCCCCAGGTAGGTCCCATCTTGGGTATGTTCTCAGTCCAGTGATTTCTGCATAGGAAGCCAGCTACTAGAACAGGGTGGAAGGTGGCATGATTGAGCCTCCTCCCTCCAAAAAAGCCAAACCCAATAGTCAGTTCAGGGTCAGGCACAGAGGGCAACCAGCCGGTAAGATAAGAGTGAGCTGCTGTCTGACTGTGTTCTGGCTCTCTCCCCAGCTGAGCCTGTGTCCCATGGCTCTTGCTGTCAGCTGGGGTTCTGTGCTGAAGTCGCAGCCATAACCTTGCCCACAGCTACATGAAACCATCAGAGCCATCTCTGTATGATGCTTATCCAAACCCGACTAGACTAGTCCACCTAACTAGATGCTCCTAGAACGTGGTGCTGCTTGAATCAACTCCCCACGCCCCAAAGGGACTAGGTGAATTAGACATATTTGCTCCGCCTGAAGAAATCTATTTTGTACCTTGAACGTTCAGTCAAGCTCTGTCTTTACTGGTCCTAGCTCTCCACCCGCCCCCCAACCCCACCCCCGGCCTGGCCCCCATCCGCACTGGTCTGTGTACTGAGGTCCCAGCCTGCCTCTTCCGGGCCCACCGGAGTTATGATAGGCCTTGTGTCATTCTATAGTCTCACGTTTCCTGCCCCACCCCACCCCCAACAAGCCAGGCTCCTTCCTGTGCATTTTCAAAACTCAGATGTCACCTCCTCAAGGAAGCCCTCCAGGACTACCCACGATGAAGAGTTGCGCTTTTGTGTCCTCCCATACCACCCCAGGCTTTCTCCATTGAAGTTGCCTGACTAGTTGTATATCTATAGTCTAGATGTAAGCCTTCTGAGAACAAAGGGCATGTGCCTCTGCTTCAATAGCGTAGCCCCAGTGGCCAGGAGAAAGTCGGCCTGTCCCTCAGTAGGTGTTCATGACATACTTGAGTGAAGCAATGAATGCCTGTGTTTCAGGTAGCAGCCACCTGATGGCAATAGTGCTCTTTGGGTTATGAAGGTAAAGGGGAGGGCTTTCTGCAAGAGCACCAGAAATAAATTGAGGTTTGTTCCCATCATCCAAGCACTAGGTTATCTTTCTGTAAAATCTATCAGTTAGTTGAAATAACCACAAAGTCTCCCCAGAGCCCTTGCAGGAGAGATGTAACGAACGGAATGCCATAAGGACAGGAAGAGGTACACAGAGGAAGCCCCACGGAGTCCTTGGGTCCTCAGGACCTCTCTCCACGTGATCTCAGTATGGGGTTATTGAACTCGAAGGCCCGAGAGTGTCCATTCAGGCTCCCGAGCGTGTGAAGTTTCTGAGGCTGTCCCAGCCTGACCCCCACGTGGCTGCCTGTACTTGTTCCGGGTTCACTGGCTCTAATTTTACTTGCTTATCTTATCGGGGTTTTGCCAGTAGACCAGTTTGGCCGGAGAGGAGGGTTTATGAAGGCTCGTGAGAGATAAGGCTGGGGGGAGGGAGAAGCCAGCGGGAGGAGGCCTCTGGACACCAGGCTGAGGAGCGTGGACTCTACCCCACGCGCAGTAGAGTAGCTGGCGAAGGTTCTCGTGCCACGCACGTCTGCACATGCGCGCGGGCAGGCGCTGAGCATGCGTGTGAGGGAGGGGGCGTGGAATGGGGAGGGACGTGTGCCGGCGGTGTGGAGAAGGATGGATGATGGGGCTGGGCGGGGGGACACTGAAGCAAGGGAGACCCACGGCGGCGCTGGGGGGCGGGTAGGGGAGTCACTGTAGCAACCTAAGATGCAGGGCCGAGGCACCAGGCAGTGGGATCCGGGTGGATTCGGGTAGGTTCCGCAGGTAGGACAACTGCAGGATTGGACGACTGGTTGGGAAGCAGAGGGGAAGTGAACCTCGCGAGGGGCCCCACTGTTGGACGGAACACTGCCTTTGTGCAGATTAGAGAAAGGGTTGTCTTCTCCAGGACACTCGACTTCTACCTGCCGTCAAACCATCTTGTCTGCAAAGCTCCTAGGGCCCCTGAGTCAGTCGGTCCGTGCCCGCCCTGCTCCCCGGCGGGGTGGGACCCCCGGGTTCCAAGCCTAGATGCAGGAGACAGGACTGGGTGGCATTTCTGAGAGAAATGGGGACCGTGGAGGGGGGCCTGCTTTCAGAAGGAGCAGCTCGAGATTCCTACATCTCCAGCACAGTGGTTCTCAAACTTCAGAGGGCGTCAGACACGCACGGGAGGGCTTGCTAAAACACAGCTAGGTGTCTGATTCAGCAGGTCTGGGCTGGGGCCTGAGAACTGGCATTTCTGCCAAGGTGCCCGGTGATGCTGATGCTGCTGGTTCTGGGACCATTCTTGGAGTCCTACCCAAACCACATGAATCAGAATCCAGGTGGCAGAAAATCTCCTGGATGTCTTCCCTGTACCTACACGTTAGATTGAACAGACAGCTCCGGTCTGAGGACACTGCTGTATATAGAACTGCAGTATATTGGCAAACTGTTTGGCTTCTGTTTATGAATTTCCCCCATTTCGTCTCTAACACTCTCCTCCTTCCCCCAGAGAGGATTCGACTTCCCCTCTTTCTCTGACTGGAGTACCATACTGTCCAGAACTGTCCAGTCCTCCCTAAGAAGGAATGTGAACTGTTTCAAACTTCCTTCTTTCATACGAAGTACTTGCCACTTTGTGTTGTGTAGCTCTTCCAGTTATCGTCTAGATATTCCAGAGACTTCTTTTTTTTTTAAGATTTTATTTATTTATTTGACACAGAGAGAGAGATTACAAGTAGNGTAGCTCTTCCAGTTATCGTCTAGATATTCCAGAGACTTTTTTTTTTTAAGATTTTATTTATTTATTTGACACAGAGAGAGAGATTACAAGTAGGCAGAGAGGCAGGCAGAGAGAGAGGAGGAAGCAG
>LNAC01000057.1:2910881-2938285 GCA_002007465.1 Ailurus styani
TTTAACCCACTGAGCCACCCAGGCGCCCATTCCAGAAACTTCTATCTTGCATTTCCTGTGGGCAGGACATGCCTGCTTACTGCTTACCTGCTGAATAGGAGCTTCCCATTCCCCTGCTTCCCTTCTGGGTCATGAGCTCCTCCTACCCCAACGCTGGTCTCACCCCTCACTCTCCAGCCACCCAGTGTTTCAGAGTAGATGTCTGTCTTACCTGCCGATAGGATTATTCGAGGTTCTGCAGAAACTTAAAAAAAAAAAAAGTGTGTCCTTCCTCTCAATATGGTAGTAGAAAGAAGAGGTAACATAAGGTGTGTGTGGGATAGAAGTAAATATGGGTCTGAAATCCCACATAATTACATAATGGAGAGGTATTGCCAAGGTAAATTAATAAGAAAACAGTTGGATGATGTTTACCGACAAAATCAGTTTAGGTTGTGTTAGTCCCTGTTTTTGCTTTGTCAAATGAACCATGAATACATCTCCAAAGAGGCAACCCCCTCATGGAAGTGACCACGTTTTTCTGTCTGCTTAGTCAGGCAACCTCAAAACTAGGGAAATTGCTAGGGAAAGGGCTGAGGGCTACCTGGGGTTCCTCTACCACTGGAAGCTTTGCTGAACACCTCCCCGTCCGGGTGGCTGACGGGCTCTCTCGTGTCTGTCCTGTCTTTCCATCTGTCCTGCTCCCTAAGCTACCCTCACAGGCTTGAAATGTCTGCCTTGGATCTGTATTCTCTTACATCAAAACACCTGGATGATAAAATTGAGATTCAAAAGACATTCATTGTCAGTATTGTGTGGACACCTCCCCTTCTCCCAACAGGTTTTGTAACTTAGTCAAGCCAGTTTGGATTTGGGACAGGACTTGGGCTTACAACTGAGACTAGAGAAGCCAGCATGCTATTAACCATTTAGAAAACACTCTGGAACATTCACTAGTTGAGGAGCTCAGGGATTGGTGCCAGGAGAGGAGGATAGATAAGAAAAGTGCCCTGTGCTCAAGGAGCTTGCCACTCAGCGACCCAGGACACCAGACTTGAGGCAAAACCACAGGATGCAGAGTCCAGGTGAGGACTCTAGGTCAGAGCCAAGAATCACCACCTTTGGAAAAGTCAGGAAAATCATCTTGGGTAATCAATGAAAGATTATAGGCACTTAGCCCAGTCGTCCACCTTCATAGCATCCTGGGCACCTGATCAACCGGTCTCTGCTTGATTTCCTCCCATTCTGGAGAGCTTACTTCCTTGTGAGGCAGCCCTTCTCTTGGTGCAGAACTAGAAGCTGCACCGGATTTCCCCCAGGCCACTTCCTCACCTGAACTGTTACTCCCACATCTGTTCTTTCATCTGATAGTGGCAATCACCCTGTGATTTAGGCAGGGTCATAGAGTGCCCACTTGACCGAGCAGTTACACTCAGTCTCAGTCAGGTTCAGTGAATCTTGGCAAAGACGAGACTAGCACTCAGGCTTCTCAACTCCTGTCCTAACAATTTTTTTAAAAAATCATACAGCTCTGCCATTGCATTGAGAAAAATCCAGACTCCAGATTTCTTAATTTGAAATGTACTGCACTACTAACCTTCCGACAAACCTAGGTGAGAAGGTGAGGGCTAGAACCACGTGCCCCAGAACTTTGACCTTCACGAAGAACAAGCCAATTGCCTGGGCTCTAGGCTGAGTCGATGGGGAAGGGAGCTGAGGGTCAAAGAGAAGCCTGCTCTTCAACTCTAGCTGGAGATATGGAGTCAGAGGCTCTTTCTGTCTGCTTAGATGACTTCTCAGTGAAGGGCTGACACTCTCTCAACGTCATTGGGCTTCATCCAGTAGAGACAGAGAGCAAAGGTGGTGCCAGAGGAAGGCAGCATCAAAGCCATGGGAACAGTCCAAAAGGAATGCCCACCCACAGGGGGCCAGACAGAGAGCCGACAGCCAGATCCACACCAACAGATGGGCAGCAAAGACTTCCCTTGTGCGGAGTAGAGAGGAGGTAGGACCGAGCAAGCTCCTGTGTTGCCGTTGCCTCATTCATCCTGGGTGGCTGGGAGCCTGCGCCCAAGTATCACCACTCTGATTTATACCTGGTGTTGGCAGAAAAAGATGTACTTTCTGTCATCATTGAACCTAGTATCTGTTAACATCTAACACAGTTATAAAAAAAGATCTAGAAAACCCACAGTCCGTGAGTTCTAGGGGTCTTGACACGGGGTCAGGTAGCTTCAATTACATAACTGAGGAAAAACAGTTATATGGGATTCAGGGTCCCAGTCCAAGGTCTAAGGACAGTTTGGGTGGCCAGCGTCCATGAGTCTGTGACGGATGTTTTTATTCAAAAGAAGCAGTGTATAAAATAACAAAACATTTGGACAAACCGAAGGAACCCTGGACTTACTCTTTCATCTCAAACACTTTTCAGGAAGCCATTAGCAATCCAGTGGGCAATACATTTTCCCTAGCCCCTTGACCAGAAGCATATTTTCTTGGCCACCATGTAGTTGGTCCTTCTACCATACTATGGAATGACCGACACATGAAGGAAATGATATGTTGCCTCCAAGGAGGGTAGTCATACATCAAGGGTATCATTGACCCAGCCCTGGAAGATCTCTGGAACGTGGCATGTTGGAAGGACTGGATACAAAAGGTCCATGCCTTGCTCAAGATGTTCTTCTCCACTCATTGTCCTTAAACAGAATGGGTTCCTCCTCAAAAGATTAACCAAGTGACCCGTCAAGTGTTTGCAGACATTTGAAGGGCTTTGATGAGGTAGTGACTGTCGTATTTCACGGGAAGCTAATCATGTACCATGTTCATCGATGCCTGAATACTGGGGCTCTCCATCTTTTCCCCCCAGAAGAGAGGTGGGAATGTGGTGAAGTGGTATAGTCCCCCTCCACTCCTTCCATGTCCCTTTTATTCATTTTGAAACCAGTCTCTAAGGAGAGTACTATCTTTATTTAGGCCTAACCCACAAAATGCAATACAGGGCAAAAGATATGTTTTTGCATGGACACATGGGGAAAGTGAAGGAAATTTTCTTCCCTATATTTGTCTGAACTTCCAAAAATCCAGAATGAACATGTATTACTTTTATAAAGAGGGTTGGGGGGAAGTTCTGGAAAAACTTCTGATTTGGGCTGCAAGCAACTGAGATGAGGATAACAGTGAGAGGAAGGTGTTCATTCACTCCATCTCAGTTTCTCTGAGGGCTAGCCCCGAAGATATGGGGTCAAAGTCATCTTCCTGTGCTCATGTGTATTTGCTCAGTGGGAATTCAGCATTGGCCACAGAATGTGGAACATTTCAACCTAAGTATCTTTGCCTTGGAAAGAGCTTCCATCTAGCTTTTTACAGTGCGCAGAAAAAGGAGAGCTCTTTAACATTCCTCTATGCCACTGCTTTTCAAGGATGGCAGCAAGAAATAAATATAAGGTACTGAGCTTCCACCTGCAGAAGACTACTCTATGGCATGAATTCTAGTTGTGCCAAGACTAGCACTTGAGAGCCTTGAATTTGGGAACGAGAAGCCACTGCGCCCCAGATTTATGACTGTTTCCATGTCTCACCCACCTGCTCCAGGCACGTTCCTGAAATATATGAAATGCAATTGCTCTAAAGGATGCAGGCCAGGAAGTGCATGGTTGAAATATTCCACCTGGTCAGAGACACTGTTGTGTGGACTAATTTAAGGCTTTGCTCATTTTAAAGGGGGGTAGTTCTCATTCACAATAGCAGTTTTTCCACACCATCTGAAGCAGTCGAATCCTGTTTGAAGCATTCAGAAAATATCCCTCACCAAAGGTCATTTGCTATTTCCATCTTTAGGATTAATTACTCCTGTGGTTCTTGTCTGAGTGAAAAAGTCCTTTCCTTTTTTTTTCTTCTTTTCCTTCTTTTGTTGCTTTAACAATTAGTTATTGACTCCGTAGACCATGTCTAGATTTTCCTTACAGAAATAAGTTCCACAGTTTCCCTTTCCAAGAGCCCCAGTCATGCCATGGGATCATCTCTAGGACAGAATCATCAAGAATGACAAGAATGAACAGTCAGGTCTCCAAAGAGGTTGTTTTCAAAGACGTGGGAAGAGCCTGTCCGTGCCTTTCTGTCCTTCTCCAGTGGGAATAATTTGGCTTTCAGACTAATTATGGGGCACAGCTCTCTTTTTGAAATGTCTACTGAAAACAACCTCACCCATGTCACCCACTCCACACCTCTCCTCGTGAATCTCAGACTCTTGGGAAACATCTGTTCACCTCAGGTGTAACCCATTACCCACTGTAACAGTGACTGTATGTGCAAATATATACAGATTTATACCCAAAAAGAGGCAAGAAATAATGTTTCCCTATAAAAGGAGATTCTTAAGATGTGTCTATACTTTCAGGTCGAGTCCAGTTCTTTCAAATTCCACTTGCTCAAATTCAAATTAAATTCAAAAATTAAAAGTAAAAGACTGAGGTCACTCAAATGAAATTCGTGTGACCTCAGGCTTTTGAGTTTGCTTTTCAGATGATATGTGTGTGCAGGCAGAATCTTAAAGACCCCAAGCTTTTCTTTAGAGACAGAGTAAAATCGACATAGGTTTTATAAACACTTAATTCCTACGAGACATGGGCCCAGACTAGCTGGCGTAGTTTGGGAATGTGTGATAGTGTTGGTTTTCACTCTGTTATGATTTGCCTTTAAATATTTATTTGTGAAATATAAATCTTGCTAACACTGAAGTCTGTTCTGAAGAAATGACTACTGCTTCTGCTATTGCTTAATGGAACTGCTGAATCTTCTTAGAAAACAAAGAGATTCCGTTATATAAACAAGTCATCCCAGTGAAGCATAAAATAACAATTCTAGAGAATGCGCTGCTACCCCTTCCCTGTGAGGCTGGAGCTAAGTTCTGCAGATGTGCGGTGAATTAGGTATCTGAAGATAACAGCCTGGGCGGTTAATCAGCTACCAGAGATGCGAGCGACTCGAAAAATGCTGAGGAATTAGAGTCTGTGTCATTAAAACAACAAGCACTCACTTGAAAAATTGAGAAAATATCATCAGTAGCATCAGTAATTTATAGACTCCTTTTCCATTGACCCATTCCCATTGCTAATACACCTGTTATGTAACAGCTGCTTCCTCGCTGTTCTGGAGGAATTGTTCTGAACGAATTGTTCCTGGTGGACTGTTCTGATTTTCTGTCCGTCAGCATGATGACTTAGGATGTTCCTCTCATTCAGTGAAAAAGACTAGGTCTGAGCATCGAGGGCTGAAGGACATCAAATGTACAACTGTTTTAAATGATCATTTTCCCATAAGTGATGAATTTGCATCCTACAGCATGATTATGACAGTCATGGACATGGGGACTCCATATCTGGGGACTGGTTGGGAGAATACGCCCTTTCCTACCTTGAATATATAAGTAACTATTCATAGCTACAAATGCTCTAGTCCACTGGGTCAGCTAATCCAACCCACAAGCATTGTTTTCATTGAGACCTGGCTCACTGTTCTATAATGCAGCCCATAGCCCTTCCCATAGTGAATTGGAAGGGGGAGGCCAACAGGAAAGGCATCATCAGTCTTTTTCAACAATAATTCACAGAGCGTCAGCTAGGTACCAGGCACTGTACTAGGATTAAGATGAAGGGGACACAGCCTCTGTCCTCAAGAAGCTCATGCAGTAGGAGGGGAGAGACAGGTGTAGAGACAGATCATGGCTATGTGAGCTGTGTAAGAGCAGTGATGGAGACAGAAGGGGGGCATATTCCCAGCATGAGCAGAACTGACTCGTAAAGGAAACATAAGCATTGACCAGATGTCGGTGGAGAGGTGGGGTCTCTGGGAAAGGGGTCAGGGGTGCCCTGGAGCTGGTTTGAATGGGCTCACAAGGACCAATCATTAAATGTTCAGGCATCTTGCAAGCTGGCTGTTACACATGGTCATGAATTATTAAATAGTAAATCATCAAAATTATTTTAATTATTAGAATTATTAAAAAGTAGATTATGTAAGTTTGCGATTGGATAAATCATGTTAAAAATGAAGACGATAAATACTAAAAATGTACCACTCCCTGATTATTTTGCTGTGTTTTACGGTCATCTGTGCTCTTGAGTTTTCTTCCAGTCTGTTGTACATGTCTGGTGAAAATAGCGTCTAGGGCGCCTGGGTGGCTCAGTGGGTTAAAGCCTCTGCCTTCAGCTCAGGTCATGATCTCAGGGTCCTGGGATCGAGGCCCGCATTGGACTCCCTGCTCGGCGGGGAGCCTGCTTCCTCCTCTCTCTCTGCCTGCCTCTCTGCCTACTTGTAATGTGTCTCTCTGTCAAATAAATAAATAAAATCTTAAAAAAAAAAAAGAAAGAAAATACCGTCTAATTTTGGCCACTACCCACCTCTTCTCAACACCACGTTCAATGATATGTATGTTTGCAATTGGCTGTGGTGGGAGTGTTTATGCCAGAAAGGCCACACATGCTACAGATCAGGGATTATTTCCTCCCCAGAAGGCCATTTGCCAGTAGGCAGAGGACCAGGCCATTCAAGATTGATCTGGGCAGAAAGAGGGGGACACAGTGCACCAGGGAGCAGGGAGAGGGGATACCAAATCCCACAGGACCCAGGCCACATTGAAGAGCTGGAGCCAGAGGCTTCAGAGGACTTGTATGGTGTCTGGTCTATGAGACCCAGCAGAGAGCAGGACGTGTAAAATTTTCTCCAGCGGCATCTGGCTGGGGGCCCTGAACCATGGCCCTGGCACCATGAGCGTGCGGATGGTGGTGAAAACTTGCGTGCCCGGGGCCACCAGGAGAGGGTCTAGAGGAAGAAGTACAAGAGGCTAGGGGAGCAGAGGATGGAAACGGAGTGCGGGAAGAGACTCATCTGGAAAGCCTCCATGAGAAGAAAGCGTACTGGACAACAAAAGAAGAATGTGGCAAGAAGCAGTAGAGAAAGGGGAGAAGGGAGAGGGAGAGAAAGACCTGGAATGAGAGGAGCAGAGCACAGGCATTCAACCCCCAGCCCCAGAAACCACTGCGAGGACCGCAACCATCTCTTTAATAAAAATAGGGGCAACTCATGCTCTGTGGCAGAGAAATACTAAAATAGGCCAGTGGATGCCCCCAAAGCCACGATTTGTCCTTGATATTAGGGCAAGGAGGGAACCAAAATGAGAAGGAGATCCACAACTCGACGTCGCAGAAAGTGGTGTGTGTCCAGGGATGCAAGCGGGCGGGTAGGGGAGCGATGACGGCCAGGGAGAGGCTGCCAGAGAAAGACGCATCCTTCCCGCACCAGGGTCAGGAACAAGGCACCGCCACCCCAGGAAGGAAGCCTCGGGCAGCTGGCCTCCCTCAAATGTTCTGAGCAATCTGACCTGGTGACTTCAGCCCGCTGTGTTGCAGAAGGTCATCGAGAGGACGTGACCTCCGGGCAACCCGTGAGTTGGACGTGGGCAGTCGGAGGCTCCTCACCCATCCCCTGTCCACGGAATGCGCCTTCTGCCTGAGGTTCCCGTAGTGGAGCCACGTTCAAGGTGTTCGTGAGATCTGCATTGAACATGTGAGTGAGCCCCCCTTAGGGCCTCTCTCTCAACTTTTGAGATCCCGGCGGGAGGATGCAGAGAGCTACTGTCTCACGGTGCGGGAGACACGCCTCTAGGTCAGTTTCCGCTCTCGGTACACCTGCCGCCTGGCCGTCTGCGCGCTCCGCCTCTTCCGTGTCTGCCTGCCTCCGGGTTTGGGGGCCAGTTTGCAAACAAACACGAAAAACGGGGAAGACACAGGCGTAAATGAAGACATTCCGCAGCAGTGACGTAGAATATAATATCCGAGCTAGGAACATGGATTCCTGAGCCAGATTGGGTCTGAATCCTGGTTCTCCTAATTATTTGCTTAGATAATTTACTTCCAACTGAGCCTCAGTCTGCAAAATTGGGATAATGATAAAACACACTTCATGGAGTTATTGTGAGGATTGAGTAAGGAAATACACATAAAGTAGCCACAGCAAGGACTGGGATCCAGCTGGCGCTCCGGATGAGAACGATCATGATTCCCGTTAGGACACCTCGCTGCCCAGGGCCTCCTCCCCGCACCCGTTCAGGCTGTTGGATCATCGTCCTCCTCTATCTTTCGCACATGGATCCGCAGTTTTCCAGAGACTAAAGTACAGCAACGTACACTTCACATTCAAACTGCATTCGCTTGTCAAAACACACTCAATGTAGTTCATCGTTCTCTGAAAATTTAGAACTTTCCTTTAGGTCACAATGTTTCGGGGTCACCATTAGGAGCATGAATTATGGTTGGCATGGAACGACCTTATTTGAAATAGCACTAGCATGGTTTGGGGACAAATATCCTCTTTGAACCTTGATATATAACCTTGTATCATATGTCATGCACATCACCTGTGAGGTATAGATGCTGGTCTCCCACCTACCAGGTTTCTGTTCTCACACTTTTCCAAGATTTACCCAGATTTTTTTGTTTTCAGTGTTAACTGACTAACATTTTGTTTTCTGCCTTTCCCTTCTCACGTCCCGCGGATGCCATATGGTAGACAGCTAATAATGTGGTCTGCACAACGGTCTACCTGGCTCGTGGCTCAGTGAACATGGCCCCGCCCCTTCAGTCTCCCCGCGGGGTCCCTGGTTCGCCTCCCCTGCTGACAGTCTCCTTCTCCCCCTCTGCTTCTCCCATTTTGTGTCCTGCTCTCTCCCTGCTTCCCCTACTTCCTTCTTTCCCTTCTGGCTTGCCTTCCTTCTCAGTCCTTCTGCTTCATCCATCTTCTCCCCCACGGAGCTCCCAGATTCAGAACAGCACTTGCTTGAAACTCATTGTCTGAGCAATGACTGCCCTCCCTGACTTCTGTTTGTTAAAAAAAAAATTCTTGTCATCCAAGCTTCATGACTGCCTGGATTCCAGATAAACTAAGATTTATTGTGTGTACACAATGGCGACCCCCAGGCTATGCACTTTGAATGCACATCATGAGTGTGCTGAGGAGAAGCGTTTAACCAGAAGCCTCTTTGTTTTATCTGGAAAGCATTATTTTTATAATTATCGAACAAGGTAATAAATGGCGTCAAACGAATGCTTCGTGCGGCCAGATCGGGGATTGAGGTCAAAGGAGTCATCGCGAGGGCAGCATGGCCCTTTTTAGAAGGCTTGGGTGCTATATCGTCCTCAGCTGGGAATGGACACAGGGGGCTTCAGAGCAGCCCACTTACCACCTGTGAGTCTTCGTTTGCCGACCTTTAATATTCCCACTTCCTCTCCTTTCCCCCCAAAGCCAACAAGCAAACAGGAAGGGAAAGAGGGAGAGT
Source organism: Ailurus styani (assembly GCA_002007465.1). Lineage (NCBI taxonomy): Eukaryota > Metazoa > Chordata > Mammalia > Carnivora > Ailuridae > Ailurus > Ailurus styani. Next base: position 2,920,195 of record LNAC01000057.1, read on the forward strand.
TCAAGGGCTTGCTGGAGATAGGACAAGATGGCGTGGTAGGGGGAAAGCCCTCCTCTTCCCCATCTCATAATGAAGCACTTTTCTACCCAACGAACTGAGTCCCTCCCTGTTTAACCCAACTTATTTGACAGAATAATAGGACTTTGGAATGGCCCCTGCCATCATTTCAGCCTTTTTACTAGTCAGGCAAGAAGATGTTATGGAAGGGAATTTGGGGGCAAACGGCTAATCCTGTGCCCCAAACCTTTGCCTGCCCTTGGAATCATCAATTTTGGGGGGCAGGGAGGGGGTCACCTGGGTTAGTCGCCCCCCACAATGTCCCTTCAAAGTTGAGTTTGGCTCCATGTGAATTTGGCCCCATTACTCACCAAAATGATTTTCCTGGGCTCCGAATATTCATTTTGTTCCAGGTAGCTCAGGCTTTTCCTCAAAGTGTCTGTTAAGAATATAAAGATAGAACAAGAAGAGAGAACTATTTTAAATCACAACAATGTCTTCGTAGGCCTCTTTTCCGTTTATGTCTAAGACTCACTAATTATACTTTAATGGATTTTTTTTTCATGTTGAAATTCGTGTGTTTGATGTTGAGGCTTCCATTGACATTAGGATTGGACTGAGTCTGTATCATAAGAACATATCTTATTCATTCAGTTAGTTCATTTAAAAATCCTGCATATTGTGTCGACATGATGTCAAGCAGCAGGTTTCACACCAATAGACACATCTTTTGGAAAGCTAAAATACATGCATTGCTTTAGGGAGATGAACAGTCTTTATCCCAATAGTCATTAGAGGCTGCAGTCGGAAATCTAGAACTCTTTTTTTTTAATTAAAAAAAAAAAGGGTGGTTTTAAGTTCACAGAAAAATGAGCAGAAGACACAGTGAGTTCCCATATACCCCTGCCCAACCTGGCAGCTTCCACTGTTACTAACATCTTACATTAACGTGGTGCATTTGCTGTAATCGATGAGCCAGTATTGATACATTGTTATTAATTAGAACCCACAGTTCACGCCAGGGTTCACACTTGGTGTTGTACATTCTATGGGTTTCAACAAAGGTATATTGACATGTATCCACCATTAACAGCCTCAAACAGAATAGTTCCACTGCCCTAAAAATCCCCTCTGCTCTACCTAGTCATTCCTCTCTCCCCTTGCATCCCTGGAAACCACTGATCTTTTTAATGTCTCCATAGTCTTGCTTGTTCCTATTCCAGAATGTCACGTAGTTGTAATCATACAGCACACAGCCTTTTCATACCAGCTTCTTTCATTTATTAATATGCATTTAATGTTCCTTCATGTCTCCTTGTGGCTTGATAGCTCATTTATTTTTATCACTGAGGGATATTCCATTGTATGGTTGTTCAACAGTTTGTTTATCCATTCTCTCTCTCTCTCTCTTTTTTTTAATTAAATACTCCCATTTACATTCTACCTAGTTCTGTGAGGGATACCAAAAAAATCTAAAATAGCTTTATTTTCAAGGTTAGTGTAATTATGAAGACGAGACATATGTTAGGCAAAATAGCATGGAAGTATATTTTAATGTATTAAAGTATATAGTTGGCACCCAACAAATGGGATCTAGAAAAGCAGTGTTTCCAGGGGAATGTAAATCTCTTGAAATTAGACATATGTTTTGTGCGTATGTGCTCAGGGCCCAAGGTATTCATCAAGTCCTCAAAGGGATATAGTACACCTCCTCCCAATATCGCGGACCCCTGCAAAAATGAGGAGGCGTGTGTATAATCATCGGTTGCTTTCAGATCTGGAAAAGCGCTCATGAAGGTGGTAGGGCCTGATTTAAAAACCAAAGGGTGGGGATAGGATATGGTTTGGGTTGAGGTTGAAGTAAGGGATGAAGAGTAAGGCAGGCTAAGAAAGGGAAGTCTCTGAAAGCCAAGGAGATATTTAATTGGGGATTATAAAGTATGGAATGTCTTGCTCACCCCCAAAAGAAAGTGTCCCATGCCAAGTGTGAGTGAACACGCAGGTGCACATACATACATGATTTATAGAAGCAACACTGCACACACACACACACACACACACACACACCCTTGCCAGTTCTGTGTTGACAAATCCCCCTCTAAAAGGGCTTTAGATTAGCAAGTCAGTATGAAACCATGAACCCTGATCAGGAAAGAGGAAAGGGCAGAGAGGGACAGGGAGGCATGATGACCCCTGCTCTGTCAGGTTGATCTCAGCAGTGGGCTCTGAAAAGCTTTGCTCATTTTCCCCTCTGTAGCGTGGACAAGAAAATACCGTGCAAACCGTAAGATACTTTGTAAACATCCCCGTGATCATGCCAGCCCATCTCGTGTGAAATAGTTTTCCTTTTCTTCTCTGCCTTTCTCAACGAAATCCATCCCTAAATGTCTGGATCAAAATTCATGCTTTCCTTTGTTTGTTCATTTCTCCTGGTCTCTCTTTTGTGTTCTACTACAAGGCTGTGAGATAGAGCTGGTCACTGATGGATGCTCTACTCTCAAATGGTATCTGACGCAGAGTAGGTGCTCAATAAATGCTTTCTTTTTTTTTTTTTAAAGATTTTATTTATTTATTTGACAGACAGAGAGAGATTACAAGTAGGCAGAGAGGCAGGCAGAGAGAGAGGAGGAAGCAGGTTCCCTGCTGAGCAGAGAGCCCGATGCGGGCCTCGATCCCAGGACCCTGAGATCATGACCTGAGCCGAAGGCAGAGGCTTTAACCCACTGAGCCACCCAGGCACCCCTCAATAAATGCTTTCTAAATGTACTAATGACTAATAATAGAATTCCTGCTGGGATGTTTTATGCTGGTTTTTTTTTTTAAGATTTTATTTATTTATTTGACAGAGAGAGAGAGATTACAAGTAGGCAGAGAGGCAGGCAGAGAGACAAGGAGAGGAGGAAGCAGGCTCCCTGCTGAGCAGAGAGCCTGATGCGGGCCTCGATCCCAGGACGCTGAGATCATGACCTGAGCCGAAAGCAGAGGCTTTAACCCACTGAGCCACCCAGGTGCCCTGCTGGTTTTGTTCCTCATAAACTTTTATTTTGTGCCATTCACATGGTAGATAATCATTCAATTACGTATCTAGAAACTGGTGATCTGATCTGAACATCTTACCTACTCGGCCTTGAATTAGGCAGGTTGCAAACAAACAATCCACATGGTATAGGTCACATAATGTCGCCCCAAGTATTCATATTTGCTCTACTTTTCCTTTACCGTCTGGATTTGTTTCCTATTGACATTCTCTTATCCAAGTCTCAAATGATACTCAATGATGTTTACAACTCAAAAAAATATATTCTCTAAGATGATCTCATGGAGAAGCGTAAAGCAACCCCTTCTTTCTTCCTCATTTAGCCTCCACAGCAGAGCTGGCTTAGTAGCTAAAACCTTGCCTAGGAGCCGACTCAGGCTCCTGCAATCATCTAAACCCATGAGCTGCCTCATCCCTGGTGGCTGATGGGGACTGGCAGCCAATCACCCACCTTCGCTTTATGGAATTCCTAAAGAATAACCATCCATGTTGCTATCACCCTTCTGTTGATTTGTTTGTTTTACTGTCAGTAGACTGTAGGCAGATGTTGGGCCAACTTCTCCGGTAAATTTGACTTAAAAGACAAGGTCTTCAACCTCTGGGAACTGCAGAGAGAATAGACAAGAGAGTGAGTGATAACACAGGTCAGAAACAAGCCACAAAAAGATCATGGGTGAGGCCAGATGCGTCTTTCAGCCTCAGAGGGGTTGTATCTCTGTGGAGTCTTGTGGAGCCAGAGGTCCATGTCTCAGCCTTGTGGTTTTGGTAACTCCGTTATATCAGTTTACCAAAGAGTTATCAGGATCCAACGAGTTGATTCATTCTAAGCAAACCACAGTCTGGCTTTGTTGTTCCCCCCATCCACAGCACCAGTGTATTAATTTAGAGTGAGAGATACATCCTTCCAGGGCCCAAATATTTGGGCTCAGGGCACTTACCTTCTGATACACACAGAACTGATAAATTATATTTCTAATGAGGAGAGAGCTTGCTAAGCCTAGAATCAGAATCTTGGGATATACTTCTATGAAGAATAGTGCAACCTAATCTACACACAAGCCCTGCCCTGCTTTGGAAAAGATCTTCCCAGGGAAAAGAACACTCCAGTGTGGAGACACACAGAAACATTCTTCTTCTTCTTCACTTTTCTTTTCTGCATTGCATGAGGATTACCATCCATTCACCTATGTCATTATAAAATTTCCTTTATCAATATTTTAAAATCATATTTACAATTCTTTTCATTGCAAAGTATGTGATCATTACAAGAAATTTAAAAAAAATTAAACTTCACAGATGTGTAAAGGAAAAGTTAATCCTCTCACATTTCTGCCATAGTCTCCATTCCCAACCCAGTAGTCGTAGATGTGGAGCAACTGGGGGGTGCAGCCTTCTGCACCTTTCACATGGGCCAAACAAAGATACACAGCATAGTTAGGGATTTTACATTTCTTTTATAAATATGGGGTTATGCAATGCACTTGACTCTGAAACTTAATTCTTCTCCTTTGATGCATCATGGTCACTCTCCCTAGGTCAGTAGATAGAATTTAAGCTCATTACTTTTAATAACTACATCATATTCCATGGAATGGGTGGATGTACCGGTGTCTTCCAGGCAATTCTAGTCTTTAGCCATTATACAAACAATCAAGTTTGAAAATACCGTTGTCAAAGTGGGTCAATGCCTTTTCCAAAAGAGATGGTAATTCCAGTTCTATAAGCTGTTGTACACAAGCTACAGTGAATTTTGTTGACTATTTCCTAAAGACAGAAAGATAAGGACGTTATTCTTATCAGAAACCTGCATCTCCTAACCACATGAAGGGGCTGTTAAACTCGTGGGATGTGGATTCTTATAAAACTTCAGCCACAGTGGGAGAAGTCCCCTGATTTAAGCATTTTGCCCTTTTCATGGCATGGGAGAATATGTGAGCTGGCCTAGCCCAGTGGGCACTTAATAAATATTCGTCGAGTGTTCAATACACGAAGGTCATCTGGTTCAAGTTTCTCATTTCACAGATGGGGAAATTGAAGCCTGGAGGGTTAAATGAGGCACAATTAGGGTGAAAGGGAGGAAAAAGTCTGAGTGATCTAAGTTGCAAAGCAATTTGGGAGCTCGGAGTTGGGAGGCGAGGGTTTGGGCAGGTAAAGCTGCTGTGTATATGGGATACACACGTGGAAAGAGGCAGACGAGAGAAGAAGACACAAAATCGGTGCACTAGGACTATAATTCTTCTCTGAAGCTTTGTTGGATGAGGCAGCCAAGGTTCACATTGAAATGTCTCATTTTAATTATTTCTTGAGGCTGAACCTCTGTTTGAATGTGCCCCAAGGCAGAAATCGGACCCCTTGACAGCTTAGCTTTCTGCCACAGGGGCGGGGACAGTGTGGCATTCACCAAAACGTTCTCTTCCTCTTGGACGCTTGGCTTGGACAGACCCATTCCCCAACCTCCCTTTGTGGTTAGATGAGGCCATGTGACTGAGTTTTGCCCTTGGACTGTGGACAGAAGACAGGACAGCACTCCCTGCTTGGCCCATAAAAATCTCCCACGAGGGCTCCTCCATTCTCTCCGCCTATCTGCCACCTAGAAGGGAAGGACTCTGAGGTCCCACACGCAGGCTGGGGAAGCCTGGGTTCCTGAATCACCTCGTGGAAGGCTGTCTGCTAAGCACCCATTCCGGACTGCTGTTAAGAACGAGAAATCAATTTCCACTGTGTTAGGCCACTGTGAGCGTTTCTCTGTTCCAGCAGTTTGTGCTACTTAACTGTTCTATTTAATTATCTACATTAGTGTTTCTGGATTATGTGTGTGTGTGTGTGTGTGTGTGTGTGTGTGTAATGAACGACCAGATATAAAATCCAGAACTGATATCAATCGATACTACAGTTATTATTACACATTTTCTTAATATCCACTAACTCATACAAATGTAATACAGAGTCCTCACCACCCACCTACCTTATTCATGAGAACGAATACATAGGAGCAAGGGGGAGAGAAGCTCTGATGTTACAATTCTTCCTGACTCCCATGTAACTTTAGTTTGATTTCTTTTCTCCAAGAGTTTAAGGAATCATTTTTCTTCTGGAGCCCTGTCTTTTTTGTCAGTCATGCTTGCCTGATGACTCGCCCTACAGAGGTTTCGTTGTCTTGATGGGAATGGAAAGTTTGTAAATAATCATTTCAGTTTTTCTCACTTTAAAGGTAGGATAAAGGATGAATAGGAACAGTTGGGACAGTGAAAGAAAGGGGGATTAAAGGAAATTAGCAGGACCTGGATTGTTCTGGTCTCCCAAAGTCATGCCAATAGTAGTAAAAGTTTGAATGTTTCATTCAGACATGAAGCCCAGAGGCTTTTCATGGTCCCTGCTGTCATTTTAAGCTAAAGCTACACTGACTTTATAGCTAAGAGGAACAGTTTAGTGAGCCTGAGGTCTGTGGGGTAGAAGGATCGCCGCTTGGTCACAGGCATGTGGGATAAAGGGCAATTGGTGTGGAGAGCTATGCATGCTTTATGGTGAGGAGGAAATAAAATAATGGAAGGTGTAAACAGGTGACTTTGGTATGTCGTCCGTGGGCCTCACTAACCATATTGCTGAGGCTGCAAAGCAGCAGGTAGGGCTTAGTGTGGGCTGATGGAAAAATTGATCTAGGAGTACATGAAAAGACCTAAACACAATCTAGAAAAAAAAATAATGTTCACAGGATTACAGTGATTTGAGACCATAGTAAAAAGACTATCAAATCCTCACCACTGCATCTCACGTCTTACTAATAAAGAGATTAAATGTACTAAAAATTATAGGCATTTTCTGTCATTTCTCCCATTATGACAGAGCAGACCAAAAGGTGAATATGTGTGACCAGTGGATGCTACTCTGGGTGGGGGTGATAGACCCTCACTCCAAGGACTCATTCAGCAAACAGTGGGGGTCACACAGACAGAACTGGAGAGAAGGGTTCTATCTTCTTTCGGTGATGGTTTGTTAGGTGGGTCTTTACCCAGACTTAAAACCTTACAGCTTTTGTTTTCCAGTCCTTCCTTCCTATTTTTCACTCTCCACCATCTTGGACTCCTGCTCCGGAATATTCCGTGCTTCTCCACTGCTTGCGGAAATAGAGTCAAACACCACTGCTTGGTACCAAAGACCCTCCCCAGTCCAGGCCCACCTAACTGTAGACATACTTTGTACCCCCTGTTGCCTGACACCTGCCCTCTGTTGGTACTGGGCAAGCTCCGTGCAGTGCCCACGATCGTTCCTTCATTCCCAGCCCTAAGCCTTTCCCCCTCATCTCTCCTCTCCCTCCACACGTCCAGTCCTTTGGTGCCCTGGGTGGAGGTTAGCATTCTGACCCCACACAGGTCTGGCTCCCAGCCTGAGGGCAGGGCAGCTTCATGGACTCAAGAGCACAGGACCACTGGGCGCCTGGGTGGCTCAGTGGGTTAAGCCTCTGCCTTCAGCTCAGGTCATGATCCCAGGGTCCTGGGATCGAGGCCCGCATCGGGCTCTCTGCTCAGCGGGGAGCCTGCTTCCTCCTCTCTCTCTGCCTGCCTCTCAGCCTACTGGTGATCTCTCTCTCTCTCCCTCTGCATCAAGTAAATAAATAAATAAATCTTTAAAAAAAAAAAAAAAAGAGCACAGGACCGGGACTAGTGCTTGGCTTGATCCACAGCTGTCACTGTCTTGAAACTCTTAATTTCTAAAGAAGGGGCCCACATTTTCATTTTGTCCTGGGCTCTACAAATTACGTCACCAGGCCTGTGGGTGGCAACTATGTGTGTGGGCAATTCCAACACATGGCCTTGTGTTTTTATTTAATTAAAACGAAGACAAAGGTTGAACCTACCTGGAGCCCTTTATGTGTGTGAAGCGATGTTATGAGCGCCGCCGTGTCTAAAGCCCCTGGGCTACCTTGGGGGTGACCTCTCCAATCCTCCTTCCCCATCACTCTTCCTCTTGCTGGCCTCCTACTTCTCCTTTATGCTCCAAGCAGACTGAATTTCCCTCCAGTTAAAGACGGTCTCCAGAGCTCTCCCCTTCCCTCCTCATCCTTCAGTGTGCAGCTTACACTGCACTTCCTTCAGGATGGCCACCATCCTGTGTGCTCCTGTGTCTGGGCAAAATTAGTGCAAAGGGGGGCTACATAGCCCTCTCTTCTCTGCAGTCCACCAAAGAGAACCCTGAAATCTTTAGCCCTGGCATTCCTTTTTTTTCCTTTTTTTAAGATTATTTATTTATTTGACAGAGAGAGGGGGAACACAAGCAGGGGGAGTGGGAGAGGGAGAAGCAGGCTTCCCGCTGAGCAGGGAGCCTGATTCGGGGCTTGATCCCAGGATGCTGGGATCATGACCTCGCTGAAGGCAGATGCTCAATAACTGAGTCACTCAGGTGCCCCAGCCCTGGTATTTCTGCCCTACCGCCTTCCTTCCACTCCAAAGGCAAGGTAAGAATTTAAGTCAATCCGCACAATGAAATCTTAGGGTGCCTGGAAGAAGAAAGTGAAGTCTGGGGTATAATACAGGAAGATTTAATAATGCTTGTCATGCACTATGAACTTGAATTCCATTTAGTGTTGTTCCAGAAATGCAAAAAACAATGGAATTCATTTGAAATTAGGTGGAGCTCATGAACTGTCCTTGATTATGGCAGTGCACTATGGCCAGATTTCACAGCATTCAAGGTATCAGGAGTTACCCTCTTATAGCATTTGTCCTTTGTCCATCAGAGCACTTATCGTACCATTGTGTGTTGCCTCGCCTCTCTCCCCTTTAGACTGCAAGTACCTAGCACAATGCCAAGCACATAGTAAGCCCTCTAATGATAATGATGAGTGACCAAATGGTGTCAAAGAACTAAGTCACCGAGAGTTTAAGAGATTTTCCCATGGTCAGACAGCAAGTACTATGTAGAGGCAGACATTGAACTTGGGTTGGCCTAACTCCAAAGGTCATGTTCTTAGCCATTGCCCATTGGGTGATGAGCTCTAGGAGCCCCAGGTCTGTGCCTCTCTTGTCATAATTGTATTCTTAGTAAATCCCTGTTGAATGAATTTCTTTCTTTCTTTTTTTAAGATTTTATTTATTTATTTATTTGTTTAGAGTAGTGGGAGGGGCACAGGAAGAAACAAAGAGATCATCTTAAGCAGACTCAGGGCTGAGCACTGAGCCTGACATGGGGCTCAGTCTCACGTCCCTGAGATTATGATCTGAGCCCAAATCAAGAGTCAGACGCTTAACTAACTGAGCCACCTAGGTGCCCCTTTGTCGAAAGAATTTCTTGAATGAGAAATGGGAACAGGATAATAAGAAAGAAAGGAAAGGAGAGAGAGATTATACAGGTGAAAGAAAGAGGACAGAAAACAGAGAAGGAAAAGAGGAGAAAGAGAAATGAGAGAGAAGACAAGAGAACTCTTTGCCACCCAGCCCCAACTCAGATGCTGGTGGGTTCTGGTCTTATTCATTGACCAGTATTTTATGAAGCTTCCAGTATATGCTAGGGAACTATTCAGACACTCAGGACACATCAGTGAATAAGATAGACAAAGACTCCTGACTTCGTGGAAATCGCATTTTAATAGGGAGAATCAAGCAATAAAAAAAACAAACTTAAAAGATAAGTAAATAATACATGATGTTGGAAGATGAAAATACTATACAGAAATAGCAGAACAGGTTAAGGACAGGGGTTCTGTCCTAGAGCCCCATATCGACAAGGGGTTCATGGCTAGAGTTCAGGGGGTCTGTGAACTTGGGTGGGAAAAACATGACTTCTTTATTCTCATTAACCTTAAACCTTTGAATCTGACTGTAGGCAACCAGTCACCTGAGGGATTGCAGTAGCTGTGAGTTTGTTACCATTGAAAGTTACAGGTAGGGGCACCTGGGTGGCTCACTCGTTAAGTGTCTGCCTTCGGCTCAGGTCATGATCCCAGGGTCCTGGGATCAAGCCCCACATCGGGCTCCCTGCTCAGTGGGAAGCCTGCTTCTCCCACTCCCCCTGCTTGTGTTTCCTCTCTCGCTGTCTCTCTCTATCTCTAATAAATAAATAAAATCTTAAAAAAAAAAAAGAAAGTGACAGGTATTTTTTATATTATATCCACAGTTGTTACAGGTTCCTTGAACTATTGTTTATACTCATCAGTACTTTGTAGCTATTGGACCTGCAGTTCCATTTAGTTATTTAATGTATCAATAAAGAAACATATACCTGGTAATTGTATCTCATTATCATTAGTTTCTTTGGTAACTTTATGTATTTTTTTAACGCATTTAAACAGTGCTGTGAGAAGGGGTCCCTAGGCTCCACTAGACTGCCAAAGGAGTTCACAAAGCACAAAAGGTTAAGACCACCAGGCAAGCGGAAACGAGGTGCAGTGGAGGACGGTGGGGGCGGGGAGGTAGGCTGTAATACTAAATAGGGTGAGCGGGGTCAATCTCGTAGCTGATGCCCTGTCGAAGCTCAGCCATCCTCAGCCAGCCCTGGCTTTGCCCTAAGCTCAGACTCAGACACCCAGAGATGCCAGCCTATTCCCTGACGTAAGAACTCTGGCCCTTCCCTGCTGCTCACCACCTTCCCCTCTCGGTGGTTACCTGACGCAAGATTTAACATTCAGAAGTTTGGAACCAACAGAATAATGTCAAAAGAGCACAAGGAAATCCAAGAATACATATATATATATAGTTCATATTTAATTTACCTGTTTATATATATCATATAATATATAATTTATACAAATATTTAATTTGTATAAATTTAAATATAATAAATATATTTATATTATATATTTCTATATATATTTATTATATATATATTTAAATATCTGTTGTTCTGCCTTCTATTTAAACATCCAGCTCAGCCAGACAAACTGGCTCAAATTAGCCAGGCAGTATATGTCTCCTACAGAAAAGATAAGCAAATCATCAGTTTCTGAATGTTGATTAAGTATATCACCTTGGGCAAATGGAATGCAAGCTGAAGATACTGCCATATTTCAAGAGAAATTCTTTAAAAATTCAAATTCTTCTCACACGTACAGTGAAAATCCTCAGAATTGTATGCCAAAGAGCTTTTGTTTCTTAGAAATTACACTTTGAGGCTGTTGAAATATTTTTAAAAGATCTACACATGGACTGTAATGAAACACTATCTGGAAATCACAAAATTAAGTTCTTCTTTATATTAATTAAGATGCTGTTAGCGGCAAGTAGCAGGAGGCCCAGCTAAATGTGGCTGAATACAGAAACTCGCTTCTCTCACGTAACGAAAAGCCTGGAAGTCAGTGGCTCATCTCCACGATGCTGGGATTCTGGGCTGGCACCTCTAACCCTAGAGGAAACCACACAGTCCCTAAATGGTTGGTTCTCTCCCTTCCAAGTGTCAACTTTTTGCTTCTTAGCTTCTCACACCAGTGGCTGTCCATATCAGTGGCTGTTGAATACCTCTGTTCTGAGTAATTTTAAAATGCTGATTTCCAGGCACCCCCACCAGAGATTCCTGAGCCAGTAGGCCTGGGGTCCTGTCCAAGGAATCTGCATCTTTACAAAGTCCCTTGGGGTTTTGATGCAGGTGACCCAAGGACCACACTTTGAGAACTGACATCAAGTAACCTCTTCCTGTGTGATCTCTCGCTCCCATGAATTAGCTACCCCGGATATACCGATGGCTCAAAAACATTTCTATCTCTTATTGAAAACTCTTGGCTGAGCTCCAGCCTCCTACACTCACTTGGCAAATGAGCATCCCTATCTGAATATCTCACAGGAACCTTAAACTCAACAGGTTCAAAACTGAACTCGTTTTCTCCCCACACCTGGTGCATATAGAATAAAGTACAGATTCCTTGTCTTGATGACACGAGACTCTGCCTTTTCTTCCAGTCACATTCCTGATCACTTCCTGGGCCTTGTTCTTGGTGGTTAGCAATATTCTGACTTCTGATAGATCCCGGACACCTGGGGCTTTCTCTGCGCTTTCTGCCTGCCGGGACTCACATTCTTGGGCACAGACAGGCTATCTCCTTGCACCCCGTAAACACACTCCCTGCCATTTGTCCCTCTGTGCTAGCTTTTGACCATGTGCACCCTTTTACTGCTGCACTCACTGTAATGTATTATACTCTACCTGGAGGTTTTGAACTTGAGCTCCTTGAAAGCAGGGGCAGTGGCTTATTCCCTTTTATACTCCCAGCTCCTGCTCTAGAATCTAACACATGGTAAGCAGGCAGGCACTGACCATCTGATGAATTGGATTTCTTGGTGAAAAAGAGAAAGAGAGAGGAATGGCTAGGGAAGTTGAAAGGAAATTTAAAAAGTGCCCTGTTATGAGAAGTCAAGGAGGGGATTGACTCAAGAAGGATGAAGGGATTAACAGTGGCTAACTAATGTTTGTTTAGCGATCAGGCAGGGGAGAGGCTGAGAAAGGGCCCTGGGTTTGGCATGGGAGAGGTCACTGGCAGCCTCAGATGACAGGCAGTCCAAATAGCCCTCTGCCATTGGGGCCATGCCCCCCCACACCCCAGGGGTTGCCACATAGGGGCAAGCTCTTTCATGCCAGTGCGAGGGAACTCTACCATACAAAATTGACACAGCCCAGAAACGCATGAGTCCCCTGATTAATCAGTGAGTTAGGCTTAACTTGGCTTAACAGGATCCTCAGGCTTTTGAAAGAGCTCTCCTACGTCTCCCCTCTCTTCCATATGCACTCGAGCTGGAGGCTTCTCCCCATGCTCTTTCTGCCTAGCCTGTCCATGTCCAGCCTGGACTTGATGTCAGGCAAACCAAGCTATTACCCATCTCCCCTCGTCACGGAAATTTCTCTGCAGGGCTGGGGTGCTTCTCTGAACTGCTTTCTCGGGTGCAAATCTGTCCTAATCTGCCATTCTGGGAAACCTCCAACAGAATCGACCCATCTTCTGTGCTTCGTTCACACTCGTGGGCTGATGGCATTTATTCTTCCGACCGTCACTCCTTTCTGCCAAATGCCGTTCCGGCCTCTCTCTGCCTTTCCTGTATCCCCTGATCAGGTGTCTGATCATTTTTTTTTCTTCCAGGAGCAGAAGTAGAAAATGAATGATGTTTCTGTATTCCCCTGATTTTGCCAATGCAGTTTCTCCAAGACGGCCATTTCCACAGCTTCCCTTCACCCTGCCAAGCCTTGCTCTACCCTTTGCCCTTAAAGCTGTCTTACCTATTGTTCCTAATTTAAATGCAATGTCTACTATTTCACATCTTCTGTCAGCATCTTCCCCTGCCAGCGAAGCCTTTGTTTGGGGAGTCCTGCAGTTGTTCAACCCTGGTCTATTTCAAAATGTCCCATTTAAGCAAAGGTGTAAAGCAGAAATATGAAGTCATTTCTTTGGAATACCTAAAACAAATGTAGGTTGATATTATGACTTGTTAGGACATGAATCATAAAAGAGAGGGAAGGAGAGAAAGAAGAAATTGTGTGTGGCCTAGGAAGATGCACAGAACAAGAAAACGAGGCAGATATATTGTCGAGAGAGAGAAAAAGAGACATACACAGAGCCAGAGACCAAGAGAGAGGCAGGTGCAAAGACAGATTCTGAGAAAGTGAACCACCTCTCCCCAGGCATGTCCTCCAAAGACAAGACCAGAGGCGCCAACACAGAAAGTAGGACCAGGCAGGGAAAGGAGAGCATTGCGTACCAACTCCAGATAAAATACAACCCACACAGATATCATACTGCAAAGACCCAGAGAGTGATAACGAGACACGAACACCTGAAGATATACACCCAAAGACAAACATCTACGTCTTGTGGTCTTCAAGATACTGGGTTGTTGCGCATTTTCACAACGGTAGACATAAATAGGAAAAGACGTTTGTCATTTGCCCTATAAGCAAAATGAACTTGAAACCAGGTCAAAACTTCCCCCGTGTTTGGTCAGCCCGGAGAAAGACATGACTCATACCATTTGTCGAAAGACACATTGAGAAGAGGTAACAGAGGTGGCTACTAAATCCTCACCAGTTCTCTTGCGTTTGTTACATTTCTCAAAAGGCGCTCAAGTTACGTGGTCTTTTGGAAACGTAGAGTTCTATGCAGTGCAAAAAGAAAAAAAGAAAAGGGCTTATTAAATGGGTGAATATTTGTCAACTTCTAAGAATACTAAGTGCTAATGTGTTTATTAAATAAATGTAATGTGGTGCATACTAACCTAGCCAGATGCGCTAGCCCCTGGAGCCTTACCCTGTGACTTCCGTTGCACTGTTTCTACCTGGAATACTCTCTAGCGCCCTCTTCTGGAGCCTCGATAACCCACTTCACCCTCTATGCACCTATCAAAACCACACATTCCTTTCAGGCTGAATTAAGGACCCTCCGTTTCCCCCATAAGTAGTCTCACCAGAGCCACGGATGTAACCTTGGTGCCAAATCCAGTGGCTGCCTCCCTGCGTGCCTCATTGCTCTCTCATCAGCATGGAGCACTGCTGACCACACCTCCCTTTGCGGTGGTCTTTGCCCTAGGATGTCAAGGTTGTCCTCTGGCTTCCCTGTCCTCTCCTCCACAGGGAGTTCCTTTTCCCTCTTCCCTTACTTCAAATGCTGGTGCTCCTTGGGGCTGTGTCGCAGATTCTGTCCCCTTCCTGCTCTCGCGCTCTCCTTCAGGGGCAGTTCGTTTTTCGGTTTATGTCCTGCGCCCACATGACTGTAGTCACAGGAGGGAAGGGAGACAAATAGGTGTATCAGTCTGCCAATTCATGAGAAAAAAATCTAAAACCATTTCAATAACATTTCCCCACCTACATGAGGCCATGTATGCTAGCTGAAAGGAATGTTTGTTTTTTTGTTTTGTTTTGCTGCAGTTGAGCATCACACAGGTAGAGTTTAGTCCTAGCGGTCTAAAGAGAAGGCGGCCATCTTACCTGTTTGTCTCCATCGTGTTCTCCTTTCATGGGACTCACTTTCCATGCCCAAGGTGGGCATGTGGGAAGGAGACCACCCTTAAGATGTTTTCAGGTGACTCAAGTGATCTTTCTTTATTTTAATTCACCTTCTGTGGGGGGTCTCTTAGTTTCCTAAGGCTACTGTACCAAAGTACCACAGACCGTGTGGCTTGAACAACCAAAATTTATTTTCTTGCAATTCTGGAGGATAGATGTCTGCGATAAAGGGTTGGTAGGTTTGGTTTCTTCTAAGGCCTCTGCTCTTGGCTTGCTGATGGCCACCTTCTCCCCGTGTCTCACATGGTCTTCCCTCTGCATGTCTGTGTCTTAATCTCCTCTTCCCATAAGGACACTAATCATATTGGATTAGGGCCCACTCACATGACCTCATTTTAACTGCATTACCTCTTTCAAGACCCTATTCTAAATACAGTCATGTTCTGAGGAACAGGGGGTTTGGACTTCAACATACGAATTTTGGGAGAGGTTAACAGAGAGTACGACTGCCTAGAATCACTCATGGCTTGACAGCAAGTAGGACAAAGTGAGAGGCAATTACTAAATATGAATCAGGGCAAGCCCTGAGCTAAGGGACATCCAGACAAGTATGCCATGGACCTTGACCCAGGATGCGGCCAACCCAGTTGTGGGGACAGGCCACCTCCACAGAAGAGGAGAGTCAGCCATCTAGGGTGGGGTGCACCATGTGACAGCAGAGCATGTGTGACAGGAACTGTTCTGGAAGCCTAAAAGAAGAGATAAAAATCAGTTCGACGGGGGCGCCTGGGTGACGCAATCAGTTGAGCATCGGACTCTTGATTTCGGCTCAGGTCATGACCTCAGGGTTGTGAGATCGAGCCCCGTGTCAGGTTCTGTTGTAGGCATGGAGCTGCCTGGGATTCTCTCTCTCCCTCTGCCCCTCCCCACTTCCTCTCAAAAAAAAAAAAATCAGTTACATTGGTCACACAGAGTTTTTCTAAGTGACAACAACCACCTTTTATCGAACCTCTGCTATCTGCCAGCACTCCGTACAAGCTCTGTCTCCAACCTCACCTCAGGGGCTGTGGGGAGCACTCATACAAAATAACTGATACCTAGTTCTTAGCGTTGTGCTTGACGCAAAGGAGCACACAATACGTGGGGGCTATCATCCCTCCACGGATATCTGGGCAGGACCTACCCCATGCCAGGCAACGTGCTCCTTGCTGGGGAATTAAGATCAACGTGGCTTTTGCCCTTGCTGAACGTGCCGTTTAGAGATCACCATCCAATATGGTAGCTGCCAGCCACATGTGACCGTGAAAATGAAAAATTCACTTCCTCAGGCACATTAATCACATTCCATGTGCTCAACAGCCACAAATGGTTGTTTCCATCACTGCAGCAGGTTCTGTTAGGGGGAAGAGAGACAACATATAGTTCAGTAAGGGTCATGATAGCCACTTAACAGGTACGAGGGAAGAACACTGTTTTCATTACGATCTCACGGTAATGCAGATGCAGAAACTGCAGCTCAGAGAGGTGAAGCAATTTGACCAAGTTCACACAGCTACCAAGTGGAGGAACTGGGCTCTGAACCCAGGTTTGTCTTAATCTCATGCTGCATCTGGCTGTTTTGTGGAGGAACCAAGTTGGGCACGGGTAGAAAATCTGGTGAAAGAGAAAAGATAGAGAAGGCCCCCTTGGTGGGAAAGTGGCAGCTTGGGCAAAGGCACAGGTGGACAGGCTGGCGGAAGACCGTGAGTGAACCAGTTCCGCTGGAGAGGCAAGTGACTTGCTGAACTCATGTACTTGGAATGGTAAGTCAGGCCTGCCTGCCTTGGTTAAGAGCCAAGGAGCTGGGTACTTCAGCGGAGGCGGGCCCCTCAAAGGATGTTACCAGGAGCACAGCCCGGTCAGAACTGTGTGTTATGGAGGTGACAGCACTTCCAGGGAACTGGCCTGAGACCAATTAAGGACAGCAGGTGACATAGAAAGGAAGGGGTGAATGAATGGTGTGAAGCAAAGAGCACCAAAGGAGCCAAAAGATGTTACCTTAAGATTGAACGGTGTGTAATACTAGGCAATGTACTTGGCTTCTGTGGGCCTCACTTCTTCAGTTCTAAAAGGGAGGCCTGACCCAGATGGTGTCTGAGGCCCTTTCCAGCAATGGTAATCTAGGATTCTGCAAATGTGAATGCCATTAGGCTAAGGGAAGCAGTAGGAAGCTTAGCACTGGATATTGGGGTGAAGAAAATGGCAGAGTCAAAGGTCACCCTGAGAGGAAGGGGGAACTATGCACCACCACCCAAACTAGGTAAGTGTGTGAAAGGGCGTGACTTTTTTCTGGCATTGGGGGGCGAAGGGGGGGGGCATCACGGGGTATGAAGGTTGGGAAGGATAAGTAGTGAGAAAATCATGACTTTGTTTTTAAGAAAGTTACACAGTGATCATTACTTCACAGCTAAAGCATAGATTTTAAACTTTTTTTGACCCTTGACCCACAGTAGGAAATAAAATTTACATCATGGTCTGTACAGTTGTCCAGTATATATATAAACTGAAACAAAAGGATTCTGAAACCATAGTGACCCTCACTAAGGACAATGGATCCTAATATCGTCGATTCTATTGCATTGCATTTTTAAAGGGGGTCTTCATCCACATAATCAATATTATGATCAGTGTCGCGACCCACAGCTTCAACAACACTGCCTAAGCGTGGACTCGAGTCTTCTGACGTTGGAGGCGACGGCAGGGAATCCGATCAAAGAATCCAGGAGGGAGCTGAAGTGAACCTGGAGAGACTGCGGGCTGGGGAGAGTTTGGAGGGTGTTTGGTGGAAGCCGGGATCGGAGCGCGGGGAGCAGAGCAGAGGCCTGGGAGCCCCCGTCCAGGCGGCGAGGCCGGGGCCCCCGCAGCCCTCCGCGGACGCGAGCGTGCCGTGCAGACCAGATTCCCGCAGGGACCCGGCCGCCACCGGGGGCTGATGTCTGAGGCGTGCGCCGACGGGCTCCGCACCTCCGACCTCCCGAGGATGGCAAAAGCTCCTCCCCTCACTCACCCTCCCCGGCGGCCGGCGAGCGCCCACTCCTCCCCTCATTCATTGCACACCTAGCTCGGGGCCGGGCGGCCGCACTCTCGCCCGCGGCGCCCCGGCAC
>LNAC01000057.1:2938791-2961908 GCA_002007465.1 Ailurus styani
CGCCCCCCCCCCGGGGCTTTAACCGGCTCCCGACCCCTCCCCGCCTCCCCCTCCCCTGCCCACGGAACGGCCGGGATCCGGAATTTAACAGGATCTTATTTCCAGGGTGGAGAAAGAGGCGAGGGGGGGGTACGAGGGTGGGCTACTGCCCGAAGAAAAGAAATTGGGAGGGGGCGCCTGGAAAAAACAGACCCGTGACTGTGCTTTTCATTTATTTGGAATAAATAAAGGTGGTGCGGTTTAGCTTTCCTCCCCCCCCCCAAGAAAATTACCTTTAGGGTGATCTTTCCGCTCTGTCCCCACGGCTCCCCTTTCCACCGCTCTCCACTGCCTCCCCACACTCCTTTATTCTCCGCGAGCCTCTGATTTGGGGGGGCTGTCGAATCGGGATCTTTGGGGCCAGGTGATGAGAGGGGGGTACGGAGGAAAAGTCCATTTCAGACCCAGGCGGAACAATGAAATTGGCTAAAATCTCCCCGCATTAGCGTGTGTAAGGGAAAATGTAGTTTAGGTTTTCAAGGCGGGGGGCGGGGGGCGGCCGAGACGTTTTCCTCGGTCGGTCTGGGTAAACCTGCGTGGTGCACCTTCACCTGGCGTGGGGTCATTTTTCTGATTTGACTGTCCTTAGGAAGAAAGAAAAGAACGGAGGGCGAAAGCACTCCACTTCCCCTCGCCCTCCCTCTCTCTCGTTTCTCTTCAGTCAGTTCTTGTCAGCTTCCAGCCAGAAATCAAACCAGAACCAACTAAGTTTTTACACTTCGGTGTGTTTTTGTGTGCTTGTCGTAGAAGGAATTTTAAACCGAAGGGGGCCCGATTTTTTCAGTCATTTCATCGTGAAAATGTTTTTCTTATGAAATCATTGAAATAGCAGCCTTTACATACTTTTAGCGTTGGTCCATCTGGCTTGCTTTCGGTTTTGTTCGGATATTCTGTGGATGAAATAGCAAATGAGAGGGGAAAGGGTTTGTGTGGAGCAGAGAGGAGGGGCGGGGAGAGGAGGTTTTAATCCTTCTATAAATCCCGAGAACAGCGCTGGCGAGTGAGACAGGGAACGCATTAATAGTTTTATCTCTGTTACAAGAGGCAGATTTAAAAAAAAAAAAAACTTATCTCAAAAGAAAATCTGTTATTAGTTCCAGGGCTCCAAATGAATTTGGTTTCTGGATGGAATAAAGTTACCAGTCAGGCCCTGGATAATGAGGCTGTAAATAACCTATGGACTGTAAATATTTTTTTTCAGACTCTCTTAGAAACAAAGGGGCTGTTTAGAAGGCAACAGAGAGATGTTATTCCAGGGGCTTTCCTCTTTGATTCTGAAGAACACAAGGTCCATTTAACCATTCGACAAAACAAAACGAAATTTCTGATCACTCCACCAGGCAGAATAGAACGAGCCGGGGGCTCTGTGAACAGGGCAGGAGAACCCATGTCGGGTACTCATTGTTCGCCGGTGTCTATGGGAGGGGGCTCCAGTCAATGCTCCCACTGTCTATGGAGTGTTAAAATGAAA
This sequence comes from Ailurus styani, assembly GCA_002007465.1. Classification (NCBI taxonomy): domain Eukaryota; kingdom Metazoa; phylum Chordata; class Mammalia; order Carnivora; family Ailuridae; genus Ailurus; species Ailurus styani. Next base: position 2,940,302 of record LNAC01000057.1, read on the forward strand.
CAATTTTCTCTTTATTAAGTACCTCCTTGAGACTCCCTCTGCTGGACACTCCGGGTGTGCATCAGGGAGGGAACTTGGCAATGAATTCAGAACTATAGTAAACGGCTGCTTTCCGTTTTTCCAAGGGCCTGGGTACGTGCGTTTGGGATGTATTTTGTCAACTTTGTGAGAAGCCCGTCTTGGAAACCGTGCTGGTCCTCTCCCTTTCCTTTCGTTCTAAGTCCATGTGGAATGTAGGCCATACTCCCGAGGCTAAGACTTGGCACTCCCGTTCAACTACAGTGTTCTTTCGTGGCATTACACCAGATAAAGAATTGTGGGTGGGTAAGGTGTTAAGGTTTAAGCATGATCGTGAATCTCAAAGGTCTCGGGAGCATACTTGTTTTTATTTGCAGGGTTCATTCCCCGTTCCAGGTGACCTCCCTGGTCACCTCTTTCCACCCCGGGTTTCGCTCTGTCTTGTCTGTGTGCCGTCTTAACTGTTCCTACACTTTGTACCCTTCGACTCTGCTGGAGTTTCCCTGCCTCTGTACCCTTGTTTCCCTAGGCTTCCTCCTCTCCCTCTTCAGCCAGTCCAGCCTCACTGGGCACAAGCTCAGGCCTGGGTCTTTTTGAAGGAGACTGTTGGTCCTGCTCTGAAACAGACAGGTGACCTCTATAAAGGATCGTGCTGCTGGAACCTACATTCGTTAGTGGGATGAGTGCATCTAAGACTCTGGTGACCTCCTTTTTCCCTCCTTGGCGATATCCGCTGGATTCAGTGAGCCTTATTTTTACCATGTCCCGGTCAGAATGCACGGGCTCCTGGTGTGTATCCTGACGGAGCGGGGCTTTTCCTGGGGAATTTGCCGAGAAGATTTCTAATCATTTTCGAGCCGCTACCAAAATTGAACATGGGGTTCTTCTCAGGAGCAGTATAATGACAGGTGAGCTGGAATTCGGGGGTGTGCTCATTCGTTTGAATGGGGGTACAGTTGCCCCCAGTTGGGTTACTGGGTCAGGTCTGTCTGCAGCAGTGGGGCATTCTGAATTGCCAGCTGTTTTTAGAGAGAAATGTGGTCTTTGAAACATTGTATGTTTGATAATACAGATTAATGGGTAGCAAAGTGTTACCAGTCTCCTGCTACTTGCTTTTAAGGTTAGGTTTATAAATAGCACATTCGTTTTCAGGAACTTGGTACTGATTAAGTTAGACTTCTTTAAAAAGGTGTATTTTCTTTAGAAAGTTAAACATTTGCCTTGCAATTGTGTTTACTCCATCAACTTGCTTAGCAAGGCTTTTTCCAGTATGTAGTGCAAAGGCCAGCCACATAGGTCTGTATTGCCGTGGGTTCTGAATTAGAGGACCCTAAATTCCAAGTTAATTGTGTCCCACCGTACCCGAGACGTGTCATGTCAGTTAGTATTGGCTTACACAGTCAGACTTCCCAAAACTCTAGTACTGAAATCTCTCATCAGATGGGTCTGAAGATACCTATCAAAATGCCTACCAAGAAATGGATTCTGAATCATCTTCCATTAAAAGAATTTGATGACACATATTCTAAAATATCTTTTCCTGTGTTTGCGTATTATATTTTTAAAATGAGTAAGTATAAATATTGTTTTCATTCTCACCACTTTTGAGTAGTGAATCAAGTCTCATTAATTTTACCCTCAATTCCGAAGAGTGTGGTCCAGTACTCGAATCAGAGAGACCTGGGTTTGAATCTAGCTGTGCGACTTTGGGCATTTTACTTCTCTGAGCTTTGTTGTGTTTTAAGCCTCATTGGGTTGTGCAAGAACTCCATAAGAAATGAGTACCTGTGAAGTGCCTGGCTGTAGTAGGCATCTTGTTAGTTTGTTAGGCATGTGTTAAATTCCTCTGTTTTGGGTGGCTGCTTACAGGCATGATGACTCCAGGGAAAGAATAGCCCACAAATAGTTTAGAAAACCAATAATAGCAACATTTCAATTATTAATCTCCTGCTATTCCTCCTCCAGTTTGGGCACCAGCAACAATAAACCCCCTATGGCCACAGAAGAAAGAGCCTTTTTGACCCCCTCTGTGACCTTTCTAGATTTCTATCCCCCCCCCCCCCCTTNATTTCTCCCATTCTGTGGCACTTTAAAAATGAGGAAACAAACCGTTAGAGCAGAGTTTCAGGAGCTGCAGCTGTGCCTCTATGAAAGTATCCCGAAGTAGGAAAGATAATCTTTGCCCCTGACCCAGATCCATGCCTCCTCCAGGCAGGCCGGGAGAGGGAGCAGCCAGAGGTGGCTCCCCCAGCACCTCCTCAGAGGGGCGGCAGCCGCTCAGTCCCAGACCAGGGTCTGGCTCATCGTGCATTCAACAGTTTTCCTAGAAGAAAAAAATGTGGTGCCTTATGCAAGTTACAGCTGCTTCTAGTCTTCGTATTTAAATTTTTTTTTTTTAATGTTTCTTCATTTCTCTTCCTTCCTTCGGTAGAGACTAATCTTAGGGAACCACCTTTGAGGTTTATATGAAACAAAGTAGCGGTGATCAAGAGGGTATGATATGTAACCATTTTGTATTGTTCTCTGGACATGTAATCTGCCTGGGCTTTCTGGTAGTCTTATGATGGCAATTCAAGCGCTTCAGGCTGCTATCAAAGACGGGATTCAGGATAGCCGTCTTCATATAACCACCGATAGAGTGTGAACCTGAAAGTCCCAAACTCGTAATAGTCCATTTCATATGGCAGAACTCTATCGGGGTGGGGGTGGGGGGAGAAAACTGAAAAGCTGGAGTATAGGGAGGTCTTTATTTTTCCTCTAAAAGAAACCGAGATCTGAAGTTCACAGCACTAAGCGTGACTGAGGCTCCACTTAGTTTGTGCTGCTCCCTCCGCTCTGTGAACTCACTGTCCTAACGAGCCCCCGAGGTGGGCGCTGTCACCCCCGCCTACAGACTGGGCACATCTTTAGTGAATTCACCTGGAAGTATTTATGTAGGGTCCCTGTCTTCGAGGAGTTCAGGGGATATGGGAAGTGAGAGTCAAAAGTACACGTGGGCTCACCACGTGTGACCACGGCCTCACTCAAGCTGGAATGTGTGAGTGCGTGCGCACGCACGTGTGCCAGTTTTTAATTCTTAACATGCCAGTGTTTCTTCAGGTGTAAAGGGAAGACCCCATTTCCCTATTTTCTCTTGAAATATATGTATTTTTTAATTTGGATCAAACAAATACTTTGGAATGTTGGAAATTCCTATTACAAACTTCCTTAGAAATCACCCTCTCTAATTATCATCTCTCCCTCTTTCATTACTCACATTTTGTATCCTTGTAAGTGCAAATATGTTTCTAATTTGCACACGCCGGGAGACTTGGTTTTTGCTATTTAGGGTTCTGCGTTCTGTTGTGAATGGACCCCTGCCTCATATGTGGCTGTTGGAGAATTAATTCCTGGCTTTGCTGCCTGACTTCGATCTTGTATTCCAGGTGGTTTTGTGGTGCTTATTAGTGGGGCTAGAGATGGGGCGGGGGGTCACTCAGCAGATCTCTGAGGGAGTTGTAGAAGAAAACCCAGCTCCGCCTCTGGGGGGTTTGGGACCCAGGGCAGCAGAGGACCTTGGGGGAAATGTAGTCCATCCTTCAGGAAGGCGAATGTTCATGACTTGAAATTGCTGGTTCTTCGAAACAGGTTTTGGGGGGGGGTTGTTGTTGTTGCTGCTGCTGCTGCTGTTTTTTTCCCAGAAAAGGGCACACTAGGAACCCCCTCAGTAACCGATTCCAAGATTCTGGTAACTCAGTCGCTGAGAAATTCCTGGGCCTGCCTGAAATCTCACCTGCCAGCCTCCAGACCTATTTTCTGTTACTCCGTTCCTTTCCCTAAAACCTTTCATATACTTGAAGGTAATAACTGGGTCTCTACAGCTCTTTCCTCACTGTTCTGCATCCTCTCCCTCCTCTGAACTGTCTCTAGTTTCTCCACATTAAAAAAGAAAAAAATGGTGGTGGTCGAAACTGAATTCAGTTCTTTAATAATGGTCTCATTAGTACAGTGTACACAAGAAAAATGACTTCAGGGTTCTTGCATCGTTGTGAACCCCTGGAGGGCTAGAACCAAGTCTGATTCATCTTTGTAACCCCCACAGTAGCTGGGCAGTTCGTTAAAGCGAGGAGGCACTTCATAAATATTTGTCGAATTGGCTCTTCCTAATACATCTAAGTAATAACTCACATTACACCCGCCCTGGATTGGTAACTGGTAGTTGGCTTGCTTTCCCCTTGGTCACCGTGCCTCCTGCGCATGTCTAGCCCTCCTTCTCCCCGCCACTGCCACCTTCTGCTTGACTCTGAATGTGCTTGATCACTTTGAAGTCAGGCCTCTACCTCCAGCTCTTTAGAACCTTGTTTATCTCCTGCAGATCTGACAAACAGCATGCAGAGGACTCAAGTGTATAAAGTTGAACGGCCTGTGAAAGGAGAGGAGAGAACACGCACAAGAATCTTGATTCCGTGTAATATCAGTTCATCCAGCTTTAGAAAAGACAGTTTGTCAAATTCTTTACAGACTCGGAGTCAGCTAAAGCCATACCTGTTTTTCCAGGTTCCCTGTGACAGGCAAGCTAAGTGTTCGTGAGAGTGGCTACAAGTCAGCGCTAACAGCCAAGATTCCTCCCTGTCTTTGGTTTGAAGCCAACAGAAAAGGCAAAAGATACTGATGGACAAGGCCATTCAACCTGTGGCTTTCCGATGAGTGACTTTACCATTAGAGAGTAACCTGGTAAAATAGCCAGTTAAAAAAAAAAGAAAAGAAAAAGAAAGCAAACCTTGAAAACGGCCAAATAATGCTGTGGTTTTTACAGCCACTTTATTTCTGCACATGGCATTGAAGAGATTTGTAGTGTTTTGAAAGTGGTCTGCTTTCGCAATCCTTGCCTAACTTCTTTTGCTCTGTAGGTTCTGATTAATTAAATGCCACTGTGTTTAAGCAGAATGAAGATTGATTGACTCTTTGATGTGCTAATGCTGTAGACTCTCTAAAACCTTTACCGCCAAAGAAAGGGCGCAGTCTGATACGTGAGCACCCAAGGGCCTTTTCCTTCAGGTTGTGCTGCTGTCCTCAGGGAGAGAGCACCGTGGAAGCTGCCCTGACTTTGGGTAGAAAAGCCCTTTGGGTTCACGCCCTCAGATTGTGTCCTGATGCTGCCAGGTTGCCTTCTGTATTTGTACCATTTTCCTCCGAGTCAGTATCACCTCAGCGATTCAACCTATTGGAGTTGCGACTCATAACGTAAAAGGATTTTTCCAAGAGCTTATCATAAGCAAAGGGATCCATCATGCCAGTTCTGTGTGGAACTTCTGGTTTCACAAGGCATTAAAGAACAAATTTTAATGGTAAGTGGGCCTGCAGTCCTGTAAAAAGTCCTACGGTAAGGAGATTCGGAAAACCCTGGTTTATTGCTGGTTGTGGAAGTATATATATTTTTTCTTCTCTCTCTCTCCCTAATGAAGAATTTATAGAGCTCTGACAAAAAGCAGCATGTAAATTCTGGAAATTGTGCAGAAAGGCAGCACGTTACACCCTCCCGAGTTCTGTGGCTGCACCTCCTCACCAGAATCCAGGCTGATAGCAGCTTCGTGCAGGAAAGTGAATTTCAGGGGAGCTCGTTACAGTCAGAGAGAGCAAGCACGCTTGCACATGCACTCAGCTCTCCCCCCCCACCCCAGCCACTTAGATTTGCAGCTCCAGCAGCGTGCTTACTGTTACTCATTAAGTATGACCTGCACCATCAGGGAAAGATTAATCGATATTCATTATGTTCTGTTAACCGAGATTGGGAGGTTCTCTAATATATTACAGAGATGTTTCCTTTAGAAAATAGTTAAAAGAAAGAAACTCTCATTTAATTATACCACGACTTGCTTCAAAAACAATTTAAGGCCGCCTAAAGGGTTAAATTTCTGGAAGGTGGGCAATTAATTTATGTAGATCGGTTTTGTGGATCAGCTTATTGCCAAGGCTGTCGGATAAGTGAGGTATTCCCATACAAAGAGACAACAGAACCAGTCAAAACTCTTGTGCTGGCTTAACAAGGTGAATAAGCAGGGTGCATAATGGAATTCATTTGCAAAGTAATTTTTGCTTGGCTGGAGTGGTAAGCACAAAATAGACCAGCAGACGAGAATGGTAAGTGTTTGGGATCAATTGTTGAAAGGTTTAAAAGGGGTTCTAATTCAAGAGACATTTTATGGTAAGGAGAAGGGGACCAATATAATCAAAATGATACTTGAACGTGGTAATTTTTCCTGGCCTGGCTCTAATAGTGGAATGAGGCAGCCAGAGGGTGAGCCCCGCTGGGAGGCCGTGTGCTGCCGTGGCAAGTGTGAGCAGTGTGAGATGGAACGGGGCCCCTGCTTGGGGTCACACAGGAGGACAGGCATAGAGCCCTCTCAGCAGGCCTGACCCGACAGTTCAGTACATATTTGTTCCTTTTTGCTTTCCTCCCCGCACCTTATGGCCATCAGGAAAGCTTGCAGGGGTTGGCGATGTCATGATATTTACCCTGTTTTTCTGAAGAATCTCTTCTTTTTATAGGCTCTCTCACAGTCAACAATGAGGTTAGAGCATCTTGGCATCTTACTGGGCACCGTGTAAACCCAGTGGGATCTTCACACACTAGAATCAGCCTTGGACATGGGGAGACGGAGGCCCAGAGCGGGGAAAAGGCCGCCCTGATGTCCCCTAGAGAGAAGGGAGGAGGCAGCGCCAGGGTTCTGGTCCCCCAGGGCAGTGTGCATAAAAGGCTCAGAGCACTGAGCTGGGGGCTTCCCTGGGCTCTGCTGCCAGCTGCAGGTCCCGGGCTCGTGGTTCCAGCCACTCCCCCTCCCCCCAGACCTGCCTGTTAGGGGGCTGCTGAGGGGGGGACTCTCCTGGGTCCCCGTGCAGCCCACGGGGCCTCCCTGAGCTCATCCGGAGGGAGTATTTCCCCCTTTCCCCAGGAAAGCAGGGTTACCTGCTGTCAGGTCAGCGCGTACAGTCTTCTCTTAGGAAGTTGTTCCTCCTGTTTCTCTGAGAAAGTTTGCAGCTTGTCATCATGAGCTACTTATTAACAAAAACAGACAAATCACAGAAACCAGTAGAACCATGATGAGTTTCAGAGGACCTCGGAATCCCTTCCAGCCATTAAGCAGCTTTTTTTTTTTTTAAATTCTAATCTTCCAAGTACAGTTGAGAGTCATTTTTTTCTCACGGACACGACCAGCACTTGCACCCAGTGGAGCTGGGGAAGGAGGGTCCCAGGGGCCTAGAGCAAGGCCAGGAGCATGGCGCCCAGCCCCTGAGGTGGGCGCACCTCTTGACCCGAGGAGGGTCCCAGGGGCCTAGAGCAAGGCCAGGAGCGTGGCGCCCAGCCCCTGAGGTGGGCGCACCTCTTGACCCGAGGAGGGTCCCAGGGGCCTAGAGCAAGGCCAGGAGCGTGGCGCCCAGCCCCTGAGGTGGGCGCACCTCTTGACCCGAGGAGGGTCCCAGGGACCTAGAGCAAGGCCAGGAGCGCGGCGCCCAGCCCCTGAGGTGGACGCACCTCTTGACCCGGGCGACATCCCTCCTCTGGGAGGCGTCGGGCTGGGACCTTGAAGTATGGGGTCCAGGGCTGGAGTCCTGCCCCTCCCCCATCCTAAGGGCGGTGCTGATAAGGGGACTTCTTGCTGTAAAATCTGGGGCAACGAAGGCAACTTGAAATGTTTCCTGTTTATACAAGTCATGGCTGGTGATTGCTTCACTGGATAGTTAGCTTTCCTTTCTTTTCCTCCTCAACCTTGATCTTAGACTCTGGTTGCTCCATAAAGCAGAGTTGATGAAACTGACCCATTTCCTGTTGCTTGCTCAGGTAGCTCCGTACCCAGTGTGTCCCTCCCACAGTGAAACTTGACAGAGAGCCTAGTAAATCCTACAGCTTTTCTGTTTCGTCTGTTTGAGCCCTGGAGGTGCGCAGCCTCTCCTGCTCCTTCCTTGATGTCATCTCACGTCTCTGCTTCCACCTACTTATTACTTCCCCCTCATCCGCCCACGGCGGGGCTCCTTAACCTACCTGTTTGTTCTTTGACTTTGTGTATCTTGGCTGTGTTTTTGCCCCGACGCACTTGTAGGTGTGAGGGTCTAAGCGGAGGGACACGTGGAAGCCTCGTCTGGGGCCATTTGTGTCGGGCCCTGTTGGGAGAGGCGTTTCTTCGACTCTGGCATCGGCCCTCACCTGGAGGGCTTGTTAAAACTCATCAGGGGGCCCGCCCTCAGAGTTTCTGTTTCAGTAGGCCTGGGGTGGGGCTCGAGAATTTGCATTTCTAATTGAGAACCCCAGTTTTAGAATGAATGCATTCATAATGAAAAAGCAGTACCTGTTTAAAACAAGATGGTAGTTGTTTTGATTAGGGCTTCCCTGGAAGGAGTGAGAGTCAAAGACCTGACATGAGCATTATTTTTGGTTCTCCTGCCCTTTTGTGGCCGAAACTTCCTGAAGCCATAGGACAATGTACAGATCCAGCCCCTGGCCTTCCTGCGTCTGGCTTGGGAAGAGACGAGGCCCCATCTTCTCCAGGGCCTGAGCTGCTGCCTCTTGGTCCAGCAGAGTCAGCCAGTTGTAGCTCATCTAGTTTGACCGTGGGGTCCCAGAGTAGACTGGGGTAGGTACCGTTCTTGCCGTAATAATGTATGTCCGTTAACTAACATAAAGAGCTCTGCGATCTTCTCTGTGCGACGGGACGTTGAGGCTTTGAGATGTTAAATAATGTGTCTCGGGTCTCCTAAGCAGCAACTGGTAGAGGGTGGCCTTGTGCCCCACCTGATGCTGAGCGTGCGCTTATCTTGTCCTCGCAGGTGCGTTGGAGCGGTCCATGTGCCACCCAACAAGGAGATGCGCGATTAGGATCCCTGGAGAAGGGTGGATAGTTCTAGGGGGTTAATGTCACACACACCTCCCCGAGGTTCTGCTGTCCCATTTGCCTCCTCTTCATCAAACAGAATCACATTGACCTGATGATGTGGCAAGTAGCCTGGTGGGTGGTGTCGAGGATGGATATAGTAACAGGCAGCTGAGACATGAACCCCCTTTGAGCAGCAAAACAGATAAAACATCCGAGGACAATCTTACTGAGACCTCTAAGGAAAAAAAAACACGTTATGAAAAGATGAGAATGGCAGCTAACGTCTGTCAGGCCCTAGGTGCTGCTGGTTCTGTCATAAGGTTTCACGCGCGTTAATTCCTTGAATCCTCGAAGCAGTGCTGTCGGGTGGGCTCGTGCTACCATCGTGTTACAGAGAAGCCCAGGAAGGCTCCATGGCTTGAGAGGGGCAGAGCTGACCCCGACCCCAGGCCGTCTGGATCCAGAGCCGGTGCCCCTGACCACCAGGCTAGAGCCCCAAGGCAGGAGGTCCTCCCAGCCCCTTCCTCAGGGAGGGTGTAAAATACGGAAATATGCTCTTTGGTTCTTCGTTTCAATCAAAATCTATATGTCTTAAAATTTGAGAGGCTAACTTCTGTGGGTCTTCATGAAAGATGAGGAGGTGGGCATAGAACAGTCAGGCCTGAAAGAGGAGGGGAGCGAAGGGGCTAGCTCCGCCGTGCGTGAAAAGAAGCCATAAAGCATCAAATTTGGCACGCAGCTTGACAGACCCATCCGTGGGGCGGAATGCGTGAGCCAGATTTAAGGCCCTGTTGTCTGGGAGCATTTAATAGATGATGAAGGAGGTGCCACGAAGCAGTGGGCGAAAGGAAACCTGATTTAACAAATGGGAGTGGGACCATATGATAGCAATTTGAAAAATCTCAACGGATATTCTCACCTCACATCATTATACCAACATAAATTCTACGTGATTAAAATGTTAAATTCAACAAAAATCTGTGGAGCACATTCAACACTCCAGGTACCGTTCTAGGTGCTGGGTGCACTGCCGCGAACAAAACAGGCCAAGACCCCTGCCCGAGGCCGCGTGCGTTTGAGTAGGTAAAGGGAAAGCATCCATTTTCGGTTTTGTGTGTTTTGTTTTTTTCTTTAAAGCTTGAAAGAAATAGAAGTGGATATTTATTAAACCTCTGGAGGAGGTGAAATTTCTAAGCTTAGAATCTGTAGAAGAAATTATAGAGGAAAAACATCAATAGTTTTGTTAGCATAACATTCCCCAAATGTTAAAGTTATTTCTGGTTTTACTATCATGAGATGTTTCTCGGCGTTATTCAGCGTAACATTAAGGTGTGTCCGGAAGTTTAGGATAGATTCCCCAAAGTAGAATTAGTAAGTGAGGGGGTATGAAGGTTTATTATGTTCTAGATATGTGCCACCAAGATTATGTCCCCCCCCCCAGAGTATTTTTATATTAAATGGAGCCACCTAACGCCTTAAGTACACCCACCCCTTCATTCGGGAAGGAAGAGTTTCCCACTGCTCTAGGGACTGGGCCCTCTGTCCTCATTCCCAAGGGCTTTCGATACCATCTGTGTGTATCAGGAACTCTCAAACTTCTGTCTCTGCCGAGATTTATATTTTGAGTTCCAGAGTCGTAGAGCCAACAATCTGTTTGCCATCGCTGTTTGGATGTCCCACAGGTACCACATTTTAACATGGACAAAGAAAACCTTTGGGTCAGCCCTCTAAAATATATGCCTTTTCCAGAATTCTTTATTTCCATAAATGGCATCATCTTCCATCCAGTAGTTGACATCAGAAACCTGGGAGTCATTCTCGACTTCATTTTACTTCACATTTAATCCATCACCAAATTGTATTGATTTTTGCCTCCCAAATATAGCCATTCTTGTTTCTCGCCAGAGTTATGTTCTATAAAGCTGCCACAAATACTGAATTAGCAAATACTGAACCAAGGCTCCTAGGTTAGCTTCCTGCAAGCCTCTGGTCATATTTTCGTCAGCCGATCAATACATAACCTTGTCTATGTGTGGTTCTGTTTAAGGACACCTTCTTTAATATATATTGTTAGTTCATTAACATCAAACTCACAGGCTGTAGGACTATTAGCTCGTGCTTGACTGAAGCTTACCAGCACAAGTATTTTCTCCGTAAGGCATGTCACAGCCTTTTTTGCATTGAAAAACGCTGGACAGTCCTTCAGCACTTTGCTTGGGGGTCATTTTAAATCCACAGCAAAAACCACACACGTGCACAAAATGCAAGCAAAATGGTACTAAAGAGACAGTGGAAAGTATACTTGTCTATAGTATAAAACAGGACCCAGAATGCAGAGCATGGCCTCCTATGACCTTCTCTGGGGACACATGCATCAGGCCTGTCTGGGAATGACTGTGAAAGCGCCCTCTGGCTGCTGATTGTGGGATTACAAATTTTCATGAGTGGGCGAATTCGCCAATATGGAATCTGTGAATAATGAAGGCCCACTTGTAGGTGGCAAACCCATCCACTTCTCTCTACACTGCCATCCCCTGGCCCACTGGTCAGCAAACTCTTTCTGGAAAGGGCCAGACAGTAGATACAGTTGACGCTTGAGCAACATGGGGTTAGGGGCGTCAAAACACACTGTTGAAAATCCACGTATAACTTTTGACTCCCCCAAAACTGGGTTAATAGCCTACTATTTACGGGAAGCCTTACTAATAACATAAACAGTTTATTGACATATATTTTGTACGTGAATTATATGCTGTATTCTTCCAGTAGATTAAGCTAGAGAAGAGAAATGTTATTAAGAAAGTCAGAAGGAAGAGAAAATACATTTTTGGGACTCTGTTGTAAAAATAAAAAAACCTCAAGCATGTTAGTGAACTTGTACAGTTCAAACCTGCGTTGTTCAAGGGTCAGCGGTATTTCAGGCTTTGGTCTCTCTGATAGCCGCTCAGCTCTGTGCTCATGAAAGCAGCAGTAGACAGCACATGACTGGGCAGCTGGGACTGGCTTCCAGTAAAACTTTATTTCCAGGAGCAGGCTTTGGCTGGATCGGTTCTCAGGCTGCGGCTCGGACGCTGCTAGCCCAGTCTAACCCAGCACGGTGTCTTACCTGGACGGTCTTCCTGACCTGCTCGTCCCCCGTGTCCGTTCTCGAGCCTCCAGCCCATGTCCCTGGTGATCTTAAGGGCACATTAGATCTGATCCCTCTCGCACTTCAGATGTCCAGCCGCTTCCGTCACACTTCATGTGAAACCCCAACTCTTGCACATCATGACTCCAGCACAGTCCCTTGCTGGGTCGCTCCCCCACTTCGCACTGTCCCGGCCTCTCCAGGTCTGTGACCGTTCCCAGTTCCCAGCTGTTTCCTGCTCCGGCACCGTGGCCACCAGTCTCCCTGCCTGGAATCCTTCTGCCTCCTGCCTGACTCCCTGCTGCTCACTGTGCAGTCCTAACCAAATTCTCACTTCCTCCTGCGAGAATTAGACGCCCCTCTTCTGATCCCGAGGCACCCTGTTCTTTTCCTTCACAGCGCTTAGGGTCTGTCTTCCACCTGCTTCCCCCTCTAGCCTGCAGGCTCCCTGAGGGTAAGAACACGTCTGTGGTGTGTCCGTTCTCTGCTCGGGTGCCTTCTTCACACACGTGGCACACACTTCCCTCGACTTGTTAACTTCATGACTGATGGTGCAGCCCAGTCTTGTTTGTACGGATTTTTGTATGAAACTACAAGACAGAGACCTGAAAAAGTCCCCCTTTTAAAGCATATAGTGTATCTTCTCAAAATGAGAGTGGTGGTTGAAAAGTCATCCTGAGAAGTGGATTTGTAAATGGGTGTGAAGGTGTCTTTGTTGTTCTGCCAACAGGTATATCCAGTCCCACGTTTTCTCCCTAGGACTTGAGTGCTGTGTTAAGTCCTGCTAGGCTCCCTTTGCTCCTGGAGAGTTTTTGAACTCTGCCGGTAATGTCTTCTCATGGGGAAGTGGGGGTCAAGTGTGCTCAAGGAGGCATTCGGCACCTCTTTTAAAGACTGCCTGCAGTATTAGTCTGGGGAGGAGATCTTTGATTTGTCAGAGAATCATTTTAGCAGTGCAGTTCCACATTCACTTTTGTTGCCAAGTCGTTCCAAGGATCCTGCGTGCTAGAGATGGGCAGACAGCATATCTTGGAAAGATAATTCATTGTTTCTTAGATGGCCTTTTGTAGATTAGCATGGTGAGATTTAAAGCCTACTTAATTTCTTTTTTTCTAATGTATTGTTATAGAAATACTACTTCTACATTATAAAAAGTTAGGAAATAAAGGCAAGCAAAACACAACGTGAGCGAGTGCGCGCACGTGCCTACCAGGATGACCACTTTATAGCTTGCTGGTCTTTTCTGTGCCTATGTATGTACAAACACTTTTTTAGAAAAGCCAAGTTTGGATACAGTCCTGTTTTATAGTCAGTTTTTTTCAATGAATAGTTTCCAGCCTTGTATTTCTGTAAAGTTCATTTCATTTAATTCCTTGTCATTTCTGCTTTTGACACCAGAAGTGACCTGTGTGGTGTAACTTTGGTATATCGACTAGTTACCAAATGGTTGCACCAGATAAGTATTGCTTATCATCATACATTCATTAGGTTTTCTGAAATGATATTTTTGTAATTCTTTAATTTCTTGTATAAAGTAGAGCTGTCTCTCATCTTCGGGGGCTGTCTGGTTACCCTGAAATAATAGTTCCAGTGGGAAAGGCAGGATCTTTGCTAATCCTCTCTCTTAATCATTAATTTTCAAAGAAAGGAGTTGTGTAATAGCCTTTTCAAATAGTGAGAAATGAATTTTTTTCTGTCTTTTTATCATTGTACAGGCAGGTTCTTACTGATTTTTGGTGTGTTTTAATTGTTGATCTTTTTGTTAAATCTTCAGGCAGTGAGACCCCTTCAGCTAGCTGCTGGGATGTTTTGACAGGACCTCCATAAAACCCGAAAAGCTTTCTTCCTAAATTGCACAAGATGCCCCAGGCTCTTAGATTTTACAATGGTATCCGACAATGGTGTTAGAGACCACAGTCCGTGCATTAGGGGTGGTTATTGCTACAGAGGTGACTTGTTTCGAGGGAATTTCAATGGATGGAACTAAAAAATACATATTGTTAAAAAGTTAGAGTTTGGGCACCTGGGTGGCTCAGTGGGTTAAACCTCTGCCTTCAGCTCAGGTCATGATCTCAGGGTCCTGGGATCGAGTCCTACATCAGGCTCTCTGCTCAGCAGGGAGCCTGCTTCCCCCTCTCTCTCTGCCTGCCTTTCTGCCTACTTGTGATCTCTCTCTCTCTGTGTGTCAAATAAATAAAATCTTTAAAAAAAAAAAAGTTAGAGTTTCAGGTGCCTGGGTGGCTCAGTTAAGTGTCTGCCTTCAGCTCAGGTCATGATCCCAGGGTCCTGGGATCGAGTTCCACTTCCGGTTCTCTGCTCAGCAGGAATCCTGCTTCTCCCTGTCCCTCTGCTGCTCCCTCTGCTTGTGCTCTCTCTCTCAAATAAATAAAATATTTTTTTAAAAAGTTAGAGTTTCGATTGACATTTCCCTGTGCTTTCAGTTTCTTCAATTTTATCATTGTAAGTCCTTCAGTTCTACAGAAAATCTTTATTTCTTGTTTAACTTACAAGAGTAAAGTTTTGAAATACCAATACATACTATTACTACAAATACCAAAGACTACACAGGAAGGTTTAACCCATCTTTGTAATTTTTGTTGTCCTGAGAATGTGTCCAGCTAAAGATGTATAATTAAAAACTGTGTTCTAAAGTACCTAAAACAAATCCTTCCCCAGGATGATGGTGTCACCAGTTTGACACATGTTAGGTTCATTTCTTTCTGTTTCTTTTGAGTTTAAGAAATTTTTTAACTTAGCTTTTTTGGGATGGGGAATGCGTTTACATGACTGAAAGGCCAAAACTATGTAGGTATTAAATCTAGAAGAAAGGCATATAGGGATTTGTTATTTTCTCTACATTTCTTTATGTTCGAAAGTTGAAATAATTAAATTTAAACTAAAGTAGTCTCCCCTTATCTGTGGGCGACATGTTCCCAGACCCCCAGTGGATCCCTGAAATTGAATAGTGCTGAACCCTATTATGTACTATATTTTATGATGTATACCTACCATAAAGTTTCATTTTAAATTAGGCACAAAGAGTAACAACAATTGCCAATAGTAAAATAGAACAATTATAACAATGTACTGTTACAAAAGTTATGTGACTCTGGTCTCTTTCCCAAAATCTCTTATTGTTCTGTACTCACCCTTCTTGGGATGATGTGAGATGGTAAAATGCCTGCGCGATGTGATGAAGTGAGGTGAGTGACCATAGACCTTGCTACATAGCTTTAAGCTGTTATTGACCTTCTGACCATACCTCAGAAGGAAGATTATTGGCTTCTCCACCGCAGTTGACCTTGGGTAGCTAAAACTAGAGAAAGTGAAATCATGGATAAGGAGAGGGGGTCAACAGCATATGGAAAGATATGCACGATGAGCTCTTGCTTTGTTCCCTCCTAGATAACCATTTTTGTCAGTGTCTTGTTAATTAACACTTTGAGTCTTTCATTTTGCAGATTCAGATTATATGTGTGTATGTGTGTGTGTGTATATATATATATATACACTTCTGCTTTGTTTACACAAAAGGTAACATACCTTATATATTGTTATACATCTTAACTTTTTTCTCTCAGTGTATTCTAACACTCTCCCTGTTAGTGCACAGAGGTTATCTTCAGTCTTTGTATAGTCACAAAGTACTCAATTTTTTTGACATACTAAGGTTTATGGAATAGTAACACAGTCTTGGGTTGTATCCACTCCTCTGCTATTTACAAACCATCTATAAAGGATAAACCTTATATATGTGTCATTTCGTACTCATGCAGGTGTATCTGTGGCATAGAGTCCTATAACTGAGATTGTATGCTCAAAGGGGGAGTGAGTACGTCTGTAATTTTTTAAAAAGATATCGACAAAATCCTAGGAGGATTTGTACTGTATTTCACTCACACAATCAATAGAAGAACATGCCTATTTTCCTAGAGTTTTCCTACAGAATCTGTTGTCAAACTTTTGGATTTTTGCTGATAGGTGAAAAATGATATTTTGATGTAGTTTTAATCTTTATTTCTTTTATCAGTGAGGTGTAGAACATCTTTTCATTTGTTTAAATACCATTTAATATATATTTTTGTGTGAACCGGGTTTTGAACTTTATACATTTTCCTACCTTGTTGTTTATCTTCTTTATTTCTAAGAGCTCTTTATATAGTGCCTGTGATGAGTTAAAATATTTTTTCCCAGTTGTCCATGTGTGTGTTGATTCCTTATGGTAATGACTTTGCCCTTCGAAAGTCTGTTTAATTTTATGTAATCAAGTTTATCTTTTTGTTTACAGCTTTTGGATTTTGAGTCAGAATTGGAAAGACATCTCAGGTTTTTAAGTTCCTTCTGGCACTTTTGTCATTTCATCTTTTCCATTTACATCTTGGTTCATGTGGTATTTATACTCGGCTGTGTTCTGAGGTTTGGAACCAACTTTATGTTTTTTCAATACTCAGTTATCCCAACACCATTTATTGAAAAGCTTATATTTTCCCCACAGTATCATAATGTCTACTTTATCATATATTAAATTCCTATAGCATGGGGTCTGTTTCTGGACTATACTTTTCCATTGATCCATCTGTTGTCCAATATTGAGGTGTATGCTGTCTTTTATTTAATATCTGAAAGATATGGAAGA
Organism: Ailurus styani; assembly: GCA_002007465.1. NCBI lineage: Eukaryota > Metazoa > Chordata > Mammalia > Carnivora > Ailuridae > Ailurus > Ailurus styani. The sequence continues at coordinate 2,956,932 of LNAC01000057.1, forward strand.
TCTTCCCCATTGCTCCTCTTTTTCAGACTTTTCCTGGCTGTCCTCCTTGTTTGTTTTTCCATATGACTTTGAAAATCTACATGTCTTGATTTCAGAAAAACCTGTTGGCATTTCTGTTTGGGTTCTCATTAAATTTACAAATTACAAGGTCGAGTCTTCTCATCTAAGATCATGTTTTCTTTCCATGTGTTCTTTTTGTTTGCACTTTCCTAATGTTTAGTTATTTGTGTAGAGCTTATGTAGAGATGTCAAATTTATTCTTATAAACAAAAGTCATTGTCTTCTAACTGGTCATTTGCATCTATGAGGACTGTTGATTTCCATATGTATTTTTTTAAGCAGCTTTATTGAGATACAGTTCACATACATCACTCATTTACAGCGTGAAGTTCAGTAGTTTTTTAGACATTCGCAGAATTGTGCAGTCCTCACCACTATCCACCACTATCACACCCCAGAAGGAAATCCTGTACCCATTTATAGTCATTCCCCTGTCCCAGCTGCCCTTCATTCCCTGGAAACCACTAATCTACTTTCTTTTTTGGAATTTCATATAAATGGCATCATGCAACATGGGGTTTTTTTCCGCAGCTGGCTGCTTTCACTTAGTGTAATGTTTTCAAGGTTCGTCCATGTTGTTTCAGGTGTGTCTGTCTTTTTTATCAAGGCCCTCCTTGTGGGTGTGAAGTGGTATATCACTGTGGCTCTGATTTGCTGGTTTCTTTATGTATTTAGTTTCCTTTTGCCACTCCCACCTCCCTGGGAGATGTCACAAGGGCAGGGAGTGGGCTTCCACTTCTAAATCCCCAGTCCCTACCATAATGCTAGGCAAATATTTGATATTCAGTAAAGTCTTATTTAGTGAATGACTGGTTCTGTTATATTTCTGGGCCACCTCTACTTTTTAAGTTAAAATGTGATTTAGCACATATAAATTAATTTTTATTTTACCCTGGGCAAAACATAATTAGAGGGTACGTTTCCCCCCTCTGGGAAAGTCATGTGTTAATCCAACAACCCAGTAAAGACAGTTTTGTATGATATATGGTTTGTGATGGTCAGCATTAATCTTTTTTTTGCATTAGAATGAATGACCGAGAGTTGCTGGTACATATGTCTAGGAGACTTATTATCTTTTCAGAAGGCTGATTTTAAGCTGTAGATTCTGTTGTTATTGGAGACTACTTGGCAGCATATAAAAAATAAAGAGAACTTAGGTAAAGATGTTCTGGCCTGGGAACAGGGTGGTTTTTTTGTTTGTTTGTTNCACTCACCATAGCACAAACCCTCCCCGATGTCCATAACCCATCCACCCTATCCCTACCCTCCCACCCCCCAGTAACCCTTAGTTTGTTTTGTGAGATTAGGAGTCTCTTATGGTTTGTCTCCTTCCCGATCCCATCTTGTTTCATTATTTTTTCCTCCCTACCCCCCACGACTCCCCACCCTGCCCCTCAAGTTCCTCATATCAGAGAGATCATATGATAATTGTCTTTCTCTGATTGACTTATTTCGCTCAGCATAATACCCTCTAGTTCCATCCACGTCGTTGCAAATGGCAAGATTTCGTTTCTTTTGATAGCTGCATAGTATTCCATTATATATATATATATATATATATATATAAATATACCACATCTTCTTTATCCATTCATCTGTTGATGGACATCTAGGTTCTTTCCATAGTTTAGCTATTGTGGACATTGCTGCTATAAACATTTCGGTGCATGTGCCCCTGAGGATCACTGCCTTTGTATCTTTAGGGTAAATACCCAGTAGTGTGATTGCTGGGTCGTAGGGTAGCTCTATTTTCAACTTTTTGAGGAATCTCCATACTGTTTTCCAGAGTGGCAACACTAGCTTGCATTCCCAACAGTGTAGGAGGGTTCCCCTTTCTCCGGAACAGGGCATTTAGAATGAGATCGATTAGCTCACGTTTTTTGAGAAGTCCCAAGTTTACCGAGGGCTGTGTTCCAGAATTTCCTTTGTAAGGTAGCTGCATAGACACAGATCACTTTTAACAATAGAAAAAAGTGGCATCAAATAAGATTAAGGTCTTAAGCTAGCCTTAAAGAATATTTAACAGCATAGGAGTGCCTGGGTGGCTCAATCCATTGAGCATCTGAACTCCTAGTTTAGTCTCAGGTCATGATCTCAGGGTCTTGGAATCAAGCTCTCCCTTGGGCTCCTCGATCAGTGGGGAGCCTGCTGGGGATTCTTTCTCTCCCTCTCTGCGAGTGTTCTCTCTTTCTCTCAAATAAATAAATCTTTAAAAAAAATATTTAACAACATAGTTGATGCATGTGTGGGGGCAAGAGGTATATGGGAAAACTCTGTACCTTCTGGTCATTTTTGCTGTGAACGTAATGTCTATGTTAAGTTTTTCTAAAAAAAGAGCACTTAGCCAAAATACCTATTTTTATAGGAAATAATTAAATGGCAGAAAAATAATCTGGAATAAGAAATTATTTTCCCTTAATGTCAGTGTATGAAGAAAGATATTTTAATTATAAAAATAGATGAGAGAGAGAGTGTGTGTATGCGTGTGTGTGTGTGTGTGTGTGTGTGTGTGTTTTCAGGAGACTTTGGGATACTGTCCAAAGATTTATTTAGTGGCCGACAATCCTGGATTTTTATATCGCCGCAATTTTGTTCAAAATATGTGACTTTGCCCGTAATTGTTACCTGTTTACTATTGGGCATGTTTGGGTTGGGGGTAAGAGGGAGAGAAAGATTGATTAATTCACTGATTCATTTCTTCATTCATTGACTGAGACAGATTGATTTCCCTGAAGTGTCTGAGCCTGAGAGATGGGGAAGGTAGGACGCGGGTCAGAAGCACATGCGTTTGCTGTGAGGAAGCATTTGTCTGAAAGGAACCAAGAATGGAACTGTATGAGGCAGAAGCAATATCTGAAGGGCAGAGGGATTAGGAACAAGAAAGGTAGCTGTGGATCCAACTTGAACCAATGATTTGAAAGCCACAGGGAATAGATTTAATCAGACTGGTAGGAAGAACATTATAATGCTGAAATTTCCCCACAAATGGACAGTTCTGGAGGAGAGTGATTTCCTTCGGAGGAATTCAAGATGAGCATCATTTGCTGGGCCTGCTAGAGGGTGGGGTCCGGTACGAAATGGATGATTGGACTAGATGACCTTTATAATTTCTTCTGAGAGTGAAGGTAGTCGTCCTGATAGGATAGAATGTGTCTGAAGGTTGTGGTTCAGCTCTGTTCCTTATGCCATCCACGAAAAGGTCTTGGTACACCCAGTTCTATTTTCTAACAACACAGAATGAAGCTTTGGTCAGGCCTTTCTTTGACTCAAAGCCAGCATTTATTGAGCACCTAGCCCATGTGCTCTTTCTGTTGTGGGAGACTCAGATAAAGAAACTATTGTTGAAATGGTTCTGGAGTTAATAGACAAGGGCCTGATGGGCCCTATCTCCTCTTCCAGCCCTTCAGTTGAGGCCTGTTGAGCTGCACTGCCCCCCTTCCGAAGGGCACCTCCCAGGGAGAAGTGGGCTCAGACGACAGGCCTCCACCCTTGCCTGGAGCAGGTCGCAGCCCGTCTTTGAAGTCAGGTTGCAGCCCAGCAGGGTCAGTGCTGGTGCCCTACTGCTCATTGGTTGCTCAGCGCAACCTTTAGTCTAGGAAGAGTGCCAGTCTTCATTTCCAAGAATCAGATCTCCCTAAATGGGGCAATCTGCTTAAAATGCCTTCTTAACTGGCGCTCTCCCCACTTCATGACCGGCATCATTAAAGGAACAGGTTCACCTTTTTAACTTCTTGCACTTAACGTGCTTGATCGGCATGGGTGTCTGGGGCCCGTGGTGGTGTGTGTGTGTGTGTGTGTGCGTGCATGCGCACATGCACATGTGCACAAATACCCCATCCTTCTGTCCTCAGAGTGGTGGTTTTCAGCAGTGTGTAGAGTCATAGACAGGTGCGCCTGACTGGCTCAGTTCGTAGAGCATGCGACTCTTGAGCTTGGGGTTGTGAGTTCGAGCCCCACAGTGGGTGTAGAGGTGATGTAAAAATAAAATCTTAAAAAAGGGGGGGGGCGCCTGGGTGGCTCAGTGGGTTAAAGCCTCTGCTTTCGGCTCAGGTCATGATCTCAGCGTCCTGGGATCGAGGCCGGCATCGGGCTCTCTGCTCAGCAGGGAGCCTGCTTCCTCCTCTCCCTGTCTCTCTGCCTGCCTCTCTGCCTATTTGTAATCTCTCTCTGTGTGTCAAATAAATAAATAAAATCTTTAAAAAAAAGAGTCCTAGATATACATAAGTTTTCTTTTGCACTTTGCCTACGTGCTCAACTTTAAAAAAAAATGTTTTTTAGAGCAGGCTCGGTAGTATATATGCACGCAGCTTTTTGTATCTTGCTGGAACAAATGCATGCTGGGCCGAGAGATAGTCCTCTCTCTGCATGGTCCCAGGTCTGAATTTGCTTTATCACTCATGGCACGTGGCATCTTTCTCCGCTGATCTTTCTCCTTCTCGTCTTGCGCTCTGGCCTCAGGGGAGCGCCACGGTGTTGTTCATCTGCAGAGCCAGGCTGGGCTCAGAGGACAGAGTGAGATGTACGGGTTCTCCCAGGGTCGCCTGTCCTCTCTGATTTCCAGTCCAGCTGACAAGCCAGCCCCTTCGGTTGAGCTCCTTCGGAACCTGGGTTTTTATTTCCTGCCACCGGGCTTACACCAGAGGCTTCCGTCGGGGCAGGCCTGTGACTGCCGCTGCCCTCCGTTCGTGAAGGCAGCCACGGTTCCCGGGCCCTTGCCGCTCACAAGTCAGACCTGCAGCCACCGAAGAGCCTTGGGGCAGACGCCCCGGAGCTCCCCCGAGCGAGCGCAGGTAGAGACGGCCGCTGGGGGGCGGCGGTCGCGTCTCGGCAGCGAGGACTCGCGTGTGCTCACGGCCGCCCCGTCGGCCGCCCGGGCCGCCCGGTGATGGAGCGTGACGTGCCCGAGCGGCGGGGCCG
>LNAC01000057.1:2962075-2997553 GCA_002007465.1 Ailurus styani
AAGCCCCGGCCGGCTGCCCGCAGCGCAGGCGCGCTCCTGCCCCGGGGACGCTGGGCCGTGGGGGCGGGGGCCGCGGTGTCCCGGGGGCGTTGGAGAATCACGTCCCCAGAAGCCAAAGAAGCCGAAAGTAGGAGGCCCGGGGGGTACTGGGTGAGGTGGTCCGAGCCTCAGCAAGTTCGCTGTGGGCGCTCTCGGGAAGATTTGGGGTCGCCGGCAGGTCGCAGGGAGACGGTGTGATTTGGGGCGGGAGCGAGAAGTCACACGCAGACACCTCGAGTGACGGGAAGGCGTGAGAGACCTCACGCGCCAGGGGAGGCCGTGCCCAGTCAGCCGTTGGGGGTTCCTGGAATGTGAGAGAACGTTCTTCTGTGTCACCGTGCGCGACATAGTTCGGGGAGTGGAGAAGAGCTGTGCGATGCATGGCGTTTCGGGTGCGTGAGGAGCAAGGCCCGGGCGGGAAGCCGCTGACATCTGGGGCCGCGGCGGCCGGGAGGCGGCGAGGAGGGAGAGACGCCGGAGCCCTGGGACGTGAGTCCCGGCCCCCGCAGAAGATGCTTCTGCGGGGGGCGGGGGCGGCGGAGCGCGTGGGGCGGAGAGCATTTGCAGTAGTCCGCAGGCGGGCGGGGTGCCCACGTGTGTCCGGTGTCTGAGGGAAAGCAGATGCTGGCGACCCCAGCGCCGCTGCGCCTCCGCGGACAAGCAGCCTTCCCTGGTCCAGAGAGAACGCGGTCGTCCTTGGCAGCCGACAGCAAGCGTCCCTGGGATCCCTCCCTCTCTCCTTCCCTCCCTCCTCCTCTCTTTTCAGGAAGAGCAAGAGCTGTGCCTAGATGGTGGTGGAACATTTGGTATTTAGGGAGAGTTCCTCAAAGCCTCGATCCGACATTAACCTTGTGGCGCTCCTGTGGTTTCGGGGGAGCACCTGGACGGCTGCATTTGGAGGAGGGTTCCGGGGAGTGGGGTGGTTCTTATGATCTACCTCGTCCAGCCCTCTGTCGTTGCTCGTTTATCCTTGCATGTCCCAGAATGTGTGGCTCAGTGCCTAGCAACTTAATGATGGTGAGAATTGGCGTGCGCGTTGCACCTGCAGAAATCCATGTTTGTCCATCTGTCCATCCGTCCGTCCGTCCATCCATCCATCCAAATGAACTATTCATCAAACAAGGAAACTTTCCCTAAAGGCCCCAAGCTGTCTCTTCTCCCTTCTCTTGGGTAGCCCTGGTAACAGCCCCGTCCACATCCGTGTCCCCCCAGGCACAGGAAGTGCTTAACTTAGACTAATCAAGATGGGCTCCTGAGCCAGGAGAGGGAAGGTGATTGGAGGTGGTGGTGGGCGTGTCATTTGAACCAAATCAGGGTTCCACCAGAGGAGAAAGCAGGAATGGCTGTTAGGAAGGCAACTTATGGTGTCTGCTTCAGCATATTATTTTCCTTTTTTTCTGATTGCATCATATTTTTAAACTATGGGCATTCTCTAAATTTGGCTCTGTTTACTATGGTCATTATTTTCATTGAGTTCCATTCAACTAAGTATTTATACCTCACCTTATTTTACAAATTATGTGTTGTTATATAGTATAAACACAGATACTATAATAATCAGTACACTACAAAAAAGAATTTAAGAACAGGAACAGGAAAAATGCAAATATAAAAGTTCAAAACCAGGAGGAAAAAGTATCACAGCTCTGCGGACAGTGAGATCCCCCGCCATGCTCTAGCTGAGCTCAGATTGTCTCCGAGCTTCATAGGGTCAAAGAGAAGGGGGACATGTGGTCAGTTCAGTAATTCTTGCTGCCAGAGAAGGAAGATACATTGAGTCATTAAGAGAAGCAGAGTGTTTGTTTGTTTGTTAACTTTCCCTGCAACTGGGGGCTTGAACTCATCACCATGAGATCAAGAGTCACATGTTCTACCAGCTGAGGCAGCCAAGTGCACACTGCCACCCGTTATTTTTGAGAGAATCTTAAGCAGGCTCCATGCCCAGTGCAGAGCTGGATGTGGGGCTCAGTTCCATAGCCCTGAGATCAGAACCTGAGCGGAAATCAAGAGTCACGTGCTCTATCCACCGAGCTACCCAGGTGCCCTATAGGTGCCCCATTTTTAAACCAAATTTTGCTTGTGGACTTTTTTATCTAGAAGAACCCGGTGGCATCATGAACAGGGTGTAACATTCCCATAGCGGGCGAACAGCTGGGTTCTCACAGCTCTTTCTCACGGCTGTCCTGATTGGAAGCTCAAGACAGAACATCAGAATGCAACTCGGGCAAAAGGAATTCTAGCCTTCAATAGGTATGGTTTGATGCAGTGCTAGAACCCGAAACACCCAGCAGTACTGGTGGTCTCCATATCCATCAGACAGCCTTCATAAGTGTTACTTCTTTTTATTGATGTGTGTGTATATCTGTATACACTCACTCTATATATAATATATATACATATATTATATATATACATGTGTATGTACATATGGAGAGACAGCTCAGGGGTCTATTCCATTGCCGACCACACTGTGTTCCTGCTCACTGACCGAGGCTTTAGGAATCGACCTGGTAAGGTTGACATTTTCTGTAGAAATTAAGGACTCTATTTGAAACACAGAGGAGAGTTCTATTTTTGTAAATAGGATAATTGGGTGGAAAACTGTGCTAATATCTATCTTTATTTAAGCACTCCCAAGGACAAAGCCTAACTGTTAAAACCATGAGCCCATAACTAAGAAGCCACCATTTACCCAGGGACAGTGTCCTTTGCATACAGGCTGGCAGCTCAAAGAACGGGGAAGTCAAAAGCCAGACCATTCCGTTGCATATTATTGTCTCAAGCGTATAAACAGAGGGTGGGAATGAGCAGGTAGATGGATGCAGGGCAGGAGGGAGGAGGGGAGGGGACTAAGTGACACCACCCACTGCCAGCAATGTTACGGAGTAAAAAGGTTATGGAAAAGGGTTTGGGGAAGTGTCACACGAGATAATTGTGTCCTGACACAGGTGATATTTGTTCCAAGTGACTTTTGATGACCTTCTGTCCTTGTGCAGATTTGAGTGGTCAGTGGTAGTCCACAGCCTAGTACAGCCTGCATTGTCGCACACTGCACATGATGCCAGAGGGGGGAGAGGGAGGGGTGGGAAGCAAAGAGAACAAGTCTTTATAGAGCTCCTGCTGTGTACCAGGCAAATCATAAAATGGTTAGGAGTGTGGCTTTGCCATCACAGGGACCCAGCTCCAGGCTCTAAGCCCAAGTTCCTTCGTTCAAAAAATCGGGGCACCTGGTGCTTTACCTCACAGACTTGTTGGGAGGTGTCGTGAATACACCACCAACGCTCAGTAAAGGGTAGTTACTAGAATGGGGACCATCACTAGGTCTTTCTTTACATCATGTGAAGTGGATCAGATGCTCCCCATTTCACAGATGGGCAGACTGAGGCTTTAGGGTGTTAGTTAACTGCCTTGTCCAAGATTTTTCATCTAGGAAGTCTCAAAGCTAGGATTCAAACCAGGTTTTCTAGCCCCGGAAGCCATTGGTTTTTCTCTCTTCCTTGCTACCTGAATTTATGACTAGCTCTCCTATCCCACCCTGAGATGTTTGGGCAGTGAACTCAAGCACACTTCGGGGCATGTGTGCTGGCGAATGACTTCTTCATGCTCACGTCTCACAAGCTCAGGCAGTGGTTTGTGTGATGATTGTGGCGGCTGAGCGCCCCGCTAGGGAGTCTGGCTCAGGAGAGGGTGGACACGCCCCCGGAGAATGGACCCGTGCGGGGTGGTCGAGCGGCCAGCAGAACATGGCCGATACCAGCACTGTGTTTTGTGACTGTGACAGTTGTCATAGTTTCCTTTTGTGCTTCTGCCAAAGTCTGTGTTTTTGTCTTTGTTTTTGGCCCTTGTTAAATCCAGTATAGTGGGCTTGAACTGACTTTATGTATAATGGAAATAGCCTTATGCGGTACAAGCTTGTGCCTGAGGTCACCACCTGCGCCCACAAAGCTGCGTAGCTAGTGACTTCTTACGGATCTTTTCATATTAGTAGACTAATGGAAAACAGATGGCGTGCCAGGAGGAGTGCTTTTTCTTGGAGGCTTTGAGGTCCTGTTATAGGTTGAATTGTGTCCCCCTCCCCTCCCCCCCCCCCCCCCNGATGGCGTGCCAGGAGGAGTGCTTTTTCTTGGAGGCTTTGAGGTCCTGTTATAGGTTGAATTGTGTCCCCCTCCCCTCCCTCCCCCCCCCCAAATTTGTATTTGAAGCCTTAACCCCCAGGACCGCAGAATGTGAGCGTATTTGGATATAGGGTCATTGCAGATGTAATTAAAGATGACTTCATCCTGGAATGAACTAATCCTATATGACTGGTGTCCTTATAAAAGGGGAAATTTGGACGCGGATACACACACACAGGGAGAACGGCATGAGAGCGTGAAGGCAGAAATTGGGGTGATGCTCTTACGACCCAGGGAACACCGGAGATCGCCAGAGACCACCAGAAGCCGAGAGAGGTTCTCCTGCACAGACTCAGAAGGAACCAACCCTGCCGATGCCTTGATCTTGAACTTCTAGCCCCCAGAGCTGGGAGAGAGAGCTAAACCAGTGTTGGTTAAGCCAGCCAGTCTCTGTTTCGGGGTTACAGCAGCCCTGGCAAACGCAAGCAGGGGTGTGGAGAGGTGGTCACTCCCCAGCCCCAGAGAGAAATGAGAGTCACTCATATGCTTCGGTTACAGCTTCCATGAAACTGTGGAGTCAGACGGAAGGCAGAGAGTCAGGAAGCAGAAAGAAGACACGCGGTACAGACAACAGACCGATGTCGGAAGGATGTGAGGGCTTGTTACATGAAGGGCCTGGCTCTGAGGTGACCTTCGACCTCACTGGGTGTTTTAGGTGAAGCAGTTTGCCCCTTGGGGTTGGAAATATATTTTCCTCAAGACTACAAGGTGACGGTTTATTAAAAAATTGACTGCCTACAAGTGTAAACATCGTCTAGAGCAGTTTTGTCTGATAGAACGTTCTACACTGATTATAAGTTTCTAGATCGACGCTCAGGGAAATGGTAGCCACTTGCCCCCTGTGGCTTTTTAACACTTGAAACATGGCTGGTATGGCTGAGGAACTAATTTTTAAATTCTATGTAATTTTACGTTAAATTGCCACTGTGGCCAGTGGCTGCTGTATGGGACAGTGTGGATCTCGAACAGAAGAAGAGCATTTCCGTACGACCCCGAGAAGAAAACAGTGGTGCTGGGTTTTCAGCGAGGCTCCTGGGAAGGAGCAGCCACACGTGTGGTCTTGTCCTCAGCCAGTGGGGCTCTGGTGTAAGTGAAAGTGAAGAACACAGCAGAATCTTCTAGACGCTTTACTGAAAAGGTGCTTAATACAGGCCTTTGTTTGATGTTACTTCTCAGAGCCCAGATACAGTATTTGGTGCTCCGTGGAGGGGGTGGGCAGATTAATGATTGCGAGGAGGACATGGGGAGGCTGGGTCTGTGGTCCAGGTAGACCGAGCTTATTTTGGGGCTGTGTGTGGGGGCCCTGATGTGCCCCGAGGGACTGGTAGTCCCAGTGTCAGGACTGCAGTGATTTCCAGATGAGACTACCTTCTCTGAAGGCAGGAGGGTCTCCCTTGGAGTCTTTGGTGTTAGACTGGTTGACTGCAGAACCGTGATACAAGGTACTGGGGCCCCCTCGCCCCACCCCCTGCACTGGTATCCCTGCGCGGGACGTGGAACTACAGGATGCTGTTGTGAAAAGAAAGCACAGGGGATATTTCGGGATCGAAAAGGGAACCCCAACTCACGCATTTTGAAGTGAAAAAGAGTGTACCCCCTGAATGCTTTTGGCCGGCTCTGGACAAATGACTTGTCATTGTGTCACCACTGGCTTTGGCTCAGTGCCCAGTATAGTTTAAAAATCACATCTTTTTCCAACTCTGTATAGTTATCATTTTGATTTCACAGAGAAGTAAAGGTTCATCAGCCTTAGGTTTTCTAACCCCTGAGACAAATGATGGGTGCATGCAGAGACGGTGCGTCCGTCCCGCCTCTTCCCACCACTCCCTTCATTCTGGGGGCCTGGACTCAGAGCAGGCCAAGGGGTGTGATAGAAGGAAGGGGTGGTATGCTTGATTGAACAGGAGCAGGTGGATGTTCAGCTGGAATTTCTGGGTCTTGGAGGGCAGGGGTTCCGTTTGAGCAGAAGCTGAGGAAAAGCTGCTCGTCAGCCTTCAGCACGTTTGGTAGCTGGTGCCACGTGGCCGGGACCTGGGGACACCAGTAAGCAGTGGAGGCTCATAGTACTCATGCCCGCACGGTGCCACAGTGGAATAGCCCACTTGAGCACCAGCTCTCTCTTCTCTAAGAACTTACAAACTCATTGCAGCTGGGATTAAACAAAGCAACGAAAGATACCAAGTGATGCAAGGTAATTTGCAATAAGCGCCATCAAGAGAAAACCCCGAGGGTCCCAAGTGACCAGGGGTGCCTTATTGGGTCTGGTTTTTGAAGGATGGCCTTGATTCGGATGGGTACCAGGGCTGCTCCAGGCAGTGGTGCCCAAGGCACGGCTGGGGGACCGTGGGTGTCAAACTTGGTGCGACCAGAGCAAGTCACAGGTCCCAGGTTTTTCCATTTGAACGTACATATTTGACTGTAGTTGGCATCAGCAGATGGAGAGTTCAGAAGGACTACCCTGAAATCATTAATAATTTGCAGGTGTAGTCAGTAGCCGTGGTGTTTCGGTGTGCCTCTCCGTTCCAGCAGAATCCATGCAAGGAGGGGCTCGCGGCCCCATCTGCTCTGCTCTTCCTGGCTCTGTCTTTTATTTAATAATCTCTCCATGACCTACTCATGTGAGGTCATTCATCTCTTCTTTTTCTGTGTTTAGTCTTGGCTGCTACTTGCTGTGAAGGACTTGACTGGCTTGTGGGCGGGATCGACCTCAGTGCGGTAAACATACCGCGTCTAGGATGCTGTCTGCCACGCGTGCGCACAGGAGGCGGACTCCAGCCCTGGAGCGGATGGGGAGTTAGAGCCGCAGGCGGGGAAGGATGGGACAGGCTAGCAGTAACCTCACCTGGGCCGCTGGGGGACTGTGAGGACAGCGCAGTTGTGCAAGAAAGGGAAACAAGGGGGAGGAGTCGGTCTGTGGGGGAAGAATAGGGCAATGACCTTGATTGGGGACGTTTTAAGTACGACACAGGACGTCCCCACGGAGACATCTAGGAGGCATTAAGATCCCCCAGGTTGGGAGTACTCGGGGCCCCATAATACGGTGGGAGTTCATTTGGCTCCAGCTCTCCTCTTCTTCCCTTGGCAAGTGGTTCCCCATAGAGTCACTTCGGATTGACGGGGGGAACGTTGCTCAAGTCTCCCGAGCCTTTATCCTCACACTTGAATGCTAAATCCAGAACTCCCTGTTCCTGCTAAGTAGTTCAAAAGCTCTGAGGGATCCTTGGAACAGTCGCACCCTGGTGGGACTTTTCAGAGCACTCCTGGGGTTGGGAGAGAAATTTCAGGGTAACTGCAGAATGATGTGAGCTATAACCGGCCCGAGTGATCTTCTGGCTGGGATCTGGATGTGAGACGGGCGTGTTTGAAGGTTGCTGAATACCTGTTGACCCACATGACCCAACTGGGTGAACTCCATCTACCTTTTGATTCCTAACTAATCGCGGTGAACAATACACCAGCTTGTCTCCTGTAAAACGAGAGGGGTGAACGTTCCCACCAGCCTTGCCGCCTTGGTCGGACAGGTCAGTGGCCTGCCTTGAAGCTCTGCTTATTCATCTGTAAATTGAAGGGATTTGGCGAGGCGCCCTTTAACTCGACTTCCCACACTAGCGCTTTATGTCGGTCAGTGCTGCTTTGTCCAGGGAGTGCTATTTTTTCCATAGGAACCGTTCTGCAGTTGCTAGTTAGCTTCTCACCTTGGCGAGAAGCAGCGTGGAGAAGTGGGCAGAACTTGGCCTTTGGAGTCAGTGACCCGGGCTTAAGCCCCCTCTGTCACATGGCTGGCTGTACGACTCTTGGTGACTCCCATTCCTCGCCAATCCCCCAGTTTCCTCGCTGGTAAAAAGGGGATGATAATACCCCTTTCAGGGTCATCGGGCCATACTATGTGTCAAGTATCCGTGTTTGTGCCCTGTTTTAGACAGTTTTGATGAGATCTTATTCATATACCATAAGATTACCCCTTTTGAAATGCCTTGATTTGTACCCTGAAATCACTGGGTCTTAGTATATTCCCAAAGTTGTGCATTGCTCCCTTCTACCTAATTCCAGAACATTCTCCTCACCCCAGAAAGAAAGTCCACATCCATTAGCAGTCCTCCCCCACCCTTCCCTCCCCTTATCTAGTCCTGGGCAACCACTCACTACCTCCTGTCTCTGTGGATTTGTCTGTCCTGGACATTGCATATAAATGGAATCATATAGTAGGTGGTCTTTTACATCTGGCTTCTTTTACTTGGCATAATATTTTCCCATTTCTTTCATGTTATCTGCACTTCCTTTTTCATGGCCTAGTAATACTCCACTGTATGGATGTACCGCATTTTGTCTCTCCATTTGTCACTTGATGGGGATTTGGGTTGTTTCCACTTTCTGGCTATTATGAATAATGCTTTGAACGTTTGTGTACAAGTTTCTGTGTGGACATGTGTTTTCAGTTCTCTCGGTATCTCATTGTAGTTTTGATTTGCATTTTTCTAACAGCTAATGATGAGTGTTTTTCGTGTGCTTGTTGGTATATGTCTTTTGGAGAAAGGTCTATTCAAATTCTTTGCCCACTTTTAAAAAATGGGTTATTTGTCTTTTTATTGTTGAGTTCTAAGAGCTCTGAATATATTCTGGATACAGTGCCTGGCATGCACTTTTAAATAGGCATGCGGTCATTGTCACTTCCTCTCTCCAGGCTTCTCACAGAAGTCTGTAACCTATGAGGTGACATTTAGAACTAATTGCTCAGATGTTGAATCCCCAGTATCCTGAGTCTTAAACCCTACCATTGTGTCTTATTCGGAGCTCTTCTTAGCACCAAGCCATTCTGGTGAGACATTCTGATCCTGGAGCCCAGATCTGGAACCTAGAACAGCAGGGGCTAGCTGGGGTCTGGAAATGAGCTCTGGATGCATCTGTGGGAGCAGTGGCTGTTTCTATCTCTAACTCTTGGGCTTTTTTTTCTAGATGGAGGTCTTAGGGGGGTAATTGTGCAGTGTTTTTTGTTTTTTTGTTTTTTTGCCGCTACCACACCAGTTTATCCTCCATTCTGTGCTGTGGGCATCTGGAAGTTGGGGCTGAGGACCTTGTGGAGATATATCTGAGAATGTGAGCTTCTTCCCACAGTGCCACCACCAAAATGAGTGATCTGGTTATTTTAGGTCATATATAAAAATGTCCCAAGGAAAATCATGGGTCTACTTGAAAAAGAAGGGAGTTTTATGGGAAACCTTTGAAGACCTGGAAAGTATTCTCTGTTCTGAGAACTATGCTTGGTGTCTCGAGACACGTTCTGTACTTTGCTGCCCCTTCACCATTGTACCCATCATCCTCTTTCTCCATCCCTCCCGCCTGGCATGTATAACTATCCCTCAAGGCCCAGCAGGGTCTCTACGGTTAGGACCCTTTCTTCCTGCGCACCAGGGGAAAAGGTGCGTGCTAGCAGGGAAGGCCTGTACACGCCCCTCCCCCCCCCCAGAGAGCCGTCTCCACCAATCTGCGAAACTGCTAACCCACAGATTTGCCCTAAAGACTTAGATGTGGCTTTGAAGGTTCACAGACAGACAATATTGATTCCTCCTCTTAAGTCTGCCAAGACAGGTTGAAATCTCTTTAATGCCCAGAAAATTTGCTTTGGGGGAACAAAGCCAGCACAGTTGCATTTGGATGTTGCTTACTTATTTTAAAAAGTCAGAAAGGGATGGGAGGTACCTCCTGGTATGCTAGTCCTTTATAGGAATGACTGTCCACCGGGGGCTGTCTCTGGCTCCTTTTGCTCCTCTGAACGTTTATTTGGACCTGCTTCTACCTGGCGGCACTCCTGCTGATTTCACAGAGAAGCGCAAAGCACACCCTGCCCTCAGAAAGTGTGCCATCTAGTTGGAAGGATGAGATGAATCAGATAATTATTCACTGTTAGAGCTGGGAAGGTCCTTGGGGATTATCCAGTTCAGTATTTTCGAATCTCCTTTCTTAACCAAAAATACTTTGTGTGGAGGAAAAAAAACTGTTTTCCTTTGGTAAAGACATTTGGGTCACAGAGTATGTGTTGTGTGGCCCCCTCTTGGAGATGCAGTGTTCACTAGTGGATTAAAGGCTCTGAGAAGTCCTGCAGGAAAGGAGCTCAGTTGGATTAGATCCAGCATTTCTTCAACTGTCTGAATCTCATTTTTTTCTTCTTTTTCCATAATAAGTATTAATAGCTCACAGGACACTGCGCATAGTTTGGGAAACATTGCATCCTTTACAGACAACCTGTGTTCAGAAATACTAAGTGGCTTGCTCAGAGTCAACAACACAGAGCCAGACTTGAAACCAAGTTTTCTAACTCTTGATCCATTGCTCTTTTTACAAATAATAATCCTATCACGCTTGAATGAGGGTATGTGCATTGGAAATGTCATTTACACTACTAATGACAAAAAGGCAGGCTTCAGAGTAACGCTGCCATGCGTGGGAACCCGGTTCTGCCATTTGACTAGTGTGTGACTGTGGGCGGCTGAGCCTGTTTGTCTCTCTGAGTGTCTTGCTTCTTCTGTGAAGTGCGGATAACAATAATGACCTCTCAGGGCAGTTGTGAGGGTTAGTTGAGATGGTATGCATAAAGATCAAGTCTGTGTTTCTGTGCCTGCTCTCATCAGCCCAGGCGCTGCTGGGCCCCATTAGCCAGGATTTTTGAAAGGGTGAGCATATTAGACACCAAGAAGTGAATACAGATTATAACTGATATTTATTGATTCTGGGAAGAATGAATGAGCAGGAGTTAGGAGTCATTACCTGGGAACATTCAGAGCTATAGCGAACCGCTAAATATTCGTTGACCTGAGGAAGAAATGATGGAGTGATGGGCTAGAATGTGTAGATTGACGGCAGCCCTGGGGACAGGCTGTGGCCAAGGTAGGACATATCCAGTATCTCAGGCCGGTGGCCTTCCCTTTCTCCATCCCCACAACACAGAACCGTGGCCGAGGTCTCTTTTGGAATACAATTTATTTTCAAAGGTTTGGCAACAAAGTTGGTCCTGAGGCGGGAAAGGTGATGGACAGTGGACCGTGGCAAGGGGACGGGACGGTGCAGAGCACGGGGCTCCCGGGAGCTCCCCCAGCTCTCACGGGAGCAGAGTGGGGAGCTGGCCATTCCAGGACGTCCCTCTTTCCCTGCTCTGGCGAAATCCCTCCTGCCTCCCCAGCCCATCTTCCCAGCCTCAAAACTTGCTGAGGTAGCTTTGGAATTCGGACTTCTGCCTAGGGATTCAGTCCGGCGCCCTAACGTGAAGCTCTGGCCTCTGCTCCCCGCCAGCTCGGAGGGGCCACGTGCCTGATGGGGCATCCCCAGTCGGGTCCGGGGGGGCCCGGCTGCCTTCCCCGGGGCTCCCGTCTTGGGGGCCAGTCTTTGCCCTCGTTCTGGGAGGTCCCGCAGGCGACCCGAAGGTCCAGCCTGTGCGACGTCTGGGTTTCTCGTGGCCCTCGCCCCCAGCTCCAGGCCCCCTCCCTGCCAGTGTGTCGGCAGGCGGCTCTAGGAGCACCGTCTGCAGGGCCGCAGGAAATACCCCCCCCCCCCCCCCCCCCCCCCCCCCCGCCCAGGCTCCGACCGCGAGCACCAACAGCTTCGCCACGGCAGGGGACAGCCAGGGAGCGCCAGCTTGCCTCCCGCCGCAGCTGCGGGCCGCACAGAGAGCCTCTTCATCGGCGGCCGCGTGGGCGCCAGACCTTGTCTGCCACGCCAGGTGCTGGCTCGTGCTCCGGGCTGGGAGGAGGCTGAGCTCGCGGCTGGCAGCAGCGAGGCCCAGCTTCCCTCGTCTGTGGCCCGCGAGTCCGGCAGACCCACCTCCTGCTTTGGATGCAGACCGCAGTAGCTCACGGCAGACGGGACGTCCCGGCGGTCCTGTCTATAGAGCCGTCTTCTGCGGGCTTTCACGGGGACCGCAGTGTGGCACAGCTTCCAGGGACATCCGGAGGCTGCTTCAGTGCCCCGGGTGGCGGCTCCTCCAGTACTCAAGCCTGGGGGCGCTGCTCGACCCAGCAGCTCCACTCCAGCTTACACCCGGGAGAGCTGCAGACAGTTGTCCCCGCAGAGTCTTGTCCATGCGTTCACAGCGGTGTGCACAGCAGCCAGAAAGCAGAAGCAGCCCAAATGACCCTCAGCTGACAGATGGGTAGACTAACGAGCTCTCTCCACTCAGGGGAATATTATTTGGCAATAAAAAGGAACGCAGTGCTGACGCCTGCTATGACACAGGTGAACCTTGAAAAAGTTATGTTAAGTGAGAGAATGCAGACACAAAAGGCCACTTATATGTTACTGTTTGTATGAAACGTCCAGAATAGGCCAGTCCGTGGAGACGGAGGGTAGATGAGAGGTTGCCAGGGGCTGGGGGGGGGGGGGAGCGGGGGGGTGGGGGTCTGAGGTGAGAACGTTTGGAGTTAGGTAGTGATGGTGGTCACACAACTGAAGGTGCTTAAAACCACTGAGCTGTGCGTCTTCACAGGGTGACTTTTATGGGATGTGAATTATATGTTGATGAAGTTATTGGGTGAAAACTATCCGGAACTGGCCGTTGCAGTCAAGTTCTCTGTGAACCTACACAGGCCAAGGGGTCAAGAGGAAAGCAGTGGGAAGGGCCACAGCAGGAGAGGAGCAGCTCTGATCCTGCCGCTGGAAAGAAGCAGCAAGTGACGGGTTTGGATGAACAAGCCTTCGGGGACACATTGGGTTTTCTGTGCGATCTACTGTGTTTGCTCAAAATTTCGGGATGCCTTGAACTTCCTCACCCCAAACCCCTACCTGCAAATAAGTTCTGGCTGGATCCTGTTAGATTTCATTGATTAATGAATAAACATTCACCCTCATACATTAAAAAAATATATATTTTTTGGGAAATAACTGTAAACTTACTGAAAATATGCAAAAACAAAAACTTAGAAAGAATAGCCCCATACCTTTTACCCAGATCCACTAGTTACCATTTTATCCCATTTGCATGCTTGCAGTGATGCACACTCGCTCTCTTTGTTGTCGTGTGTGTGTGTGTGTGTGTGTGTGTACACATACAGATCTCTATTTTCATATACAGGAACTTGCAGGGAATGATTTGAGTGTAAATTAGAGGCGTCATGGCCCTTTATTTCTGCACCATCGGACACACTAGCCACAAGCCACACGTGACTACTTAAATTTGGATGAAATAAAATGTAAAAGTCGGTTCCCAGTCACACTGGCCACGCTTTCAGTGGCTCAGTAGCTCCCTGAGGCTGGTGGCCCCTGTGCTGGCAGTGGAGGTCAGAGAGCCTTGCCGGTCTCACACCCAGGTCCCGCCGGCGGTGCCGCTTTCCCCCAAGCGTCCTGCGTGTCTCCTGAGAGTGGGGTGCTCTCTGCAGCACGGTGCAGTCACCACCGTTAGAGAGCGTGACACTGAGGCGACCGTTTTCTCTAACAGTTTGAGAAACTGGGTCAGCAGACCCAGTAATGTTCTCATTCCTTCTGGAATGAGGTCTTCGGTCTTGCCTGTGGCCCCAGTCTGTGTGGTGCGTGCCCAGGGGAAGCGTCTGAGCTGAAGACTGTCGGGCTTTGATGTGGGTGGTCCTTCGCTATGGCCCTTCTTTCTGCAGACTTGACTTGTCTGCTGGGGGCCAGCTCGCCTCTCCCCTGCTCGGAATTCTTTTGGTGTCCTTGTCACTGGTTAATTCCCTCTCCTCCTGCACCGACAGGGTCTGAGCAGGTGGCACTCTCTTATAGGTCGGCATAGATCGGCAGGAAAGGTTTCTAGTGAGTAAAAGGAAACCAGCCTGCTAGCAGGCATGCAGTTTTTCTTTGTTCTGATGACTTTTTCCCAAATTTTAGCCTGCATCTGAAAAGAGGCTCGTTTGTTTTCTGTTTTATGGCTGAGTCGTGATCCCACAGCTCTGAGTCACTTGGTGGGGCCCAGGACCAAGGGGGCATGGAGGAGCTTCCTGCCCCCAAGTCCTTGTATGTGGAGGTCAGGTCTGTAGGCCCGGCGCTGCCCGTCTCACATTCTAAGGGCTGCCCACCCTGACCCTGGCCATCGGGGCCTTGCTTTCCTCCAGGCCTGGGGAGAGGCTGACTCTTGATGATGCTCATTGGTGCTCTGGGTGAAGAGTGGGGGGGGGAAGAGCAAATTGCAGAGTGGTTTCTGCTTTGGAACTAACTGGTATTAGAGCTTATTCTCCCAGAGTCTCCTGGTGACTTAATGGGATTTTATGGCATGAGTAAGCGTGGGAAGCAGGTTCCCGGGCTTCTGACTTCCCTTCCATAGAGGTCCCCACCTCCCCCGCCAGTAATTCCTAGCATTTTGTGGGAGTCAGAGCTGGGGAACGAGAAATCAACAGGTTTATTCTTTTACCTTTCTTGTATTTGCCCCTTAGAACGTATTCTCATAGTCTCTCCCACTTTTTATTTGGATTCAGCATTTCTTAGAAGAAAAGAATACTTAGCAAGGTAAGAGTCACTGAAGAACGCGGTGGGAATCCTATATGAGCCATATAGTTTGAGCCAAGAAAGAAAAGGGAAAAGGATTCATGCAGAGAGAGTGGAAATGGAGCTGATGGTTCATTTTCTGCTCAACTAAAAAGGAATGAAAAGGGCTTGGCTGGCAGGGTCAAGACCGCAAGGCGAGCAGTTCAGAGCCGTGTGGCGCAGGATGGCGGGGAAGTTTCGTCCTTCACCACCTTTTGAGAACTGACATACAGAGGACTGTGAGCACTGGGTCCGCTTGGCGCACTTTGGGGGGCACCGGGGGTAGACGGAGTGTACATATTCATGCTGGCGCAGGACCGAGGGCTCTCACGGCACCTGGCATCCGAAGGAACACAGAAATTTGGATGTTCTCCCTTAATATCTCATGTGTAACAAGAGCTAGCCTCGTTGGCCAGATGGTTTTGATCGACCTGTGTGCTTCTAGAAGCATTGTGGAGTGTTTTCACTTGAGGGCTGTGGGTCCCTGTCACTCTGGGAGCCCCAGCCTGGGGATGGAGGTTTTGTTGGTGACCTGCTCGTGTCGTCCCTGCTGCGGCGGGAGAGCGTCTTCTCGGGACGGTAACTGATGGACGCAGTCTAAGAGCAGATTTCATTTTAGATCAGCTCTGGCCTTGGAGATGCGCTCACAGGGAATCTGGGAGGTTGGAGGGGTCATTGCCAAAGCTGTACCCCTATGAGCATCCTGGGGATTCAGAGAGGCCCCAGGCCTGGCCGTGAACCCCGAGTCGTGCCTTCTTCTGCTGCTCCAAGCCAGCAGGGGCCCCTGGTTCCATCATGTGTCACCACGGCTCTGCAGCATGCCAGATGGCTCTCCTGTCCTCTCCCTTCCCCACCAGTCATCAGGCTTTACATTGCTCCTTCGGTCTCTTGTCTGTGGCCTTGGCTTACATTCCCACCAAGTCCTCCTTCCGTTCAGGATCTTAGCCCCTCACAGATGCTCTTTCAGGGCGGGTTGGGAGCCTCTCGGCCCTGGCCACGCGAGGCCGTGTTCCATTCTGCGGCCTGACTGGTCCTCTCCTCCCTTGCAAACCCCTCTCATGACCCCTCTACTTCTTGCTGCCGGTAGGGTAAAACTGACCGCCGCTGGTATTTCTAAATGCACGTGCCACTCCCTACGGGAGTCCTCAGCTGCGTTCAGGCATCCTTCTTCTTCCTTGTGTTCCCTTCAGATAGGGCTGTTCCTGTTGGATCTGAAGTTATCTTATTTTTATATTGTATCTGAAAACCATTCCAGGTCCTGGGGAAAGTAGATGGCTTATAAATCTTAAATAAAAATGGGTTTAGTCTTATTCCGTAGCAGTGATGTGTGTCTTCTGACGTGCCGGTCTCTCTGCTTCAACTCACCCCTGCTTCCTCTTAGGATGCTCGTCCTGGGCTCCGTCCCTCTCTGAACCCCACGGCATATCACCCGTAGCAGTTACGATGGCCCTGTGTGGTCAGTTCTTTGTTCTCAACGTTCCCCGTCTCCTCATGGTGTTCTCCCAGCCCTCGGCGTGGTGCTTGAACATAGTGGTTCTCAGGAGACATTTCTGGATGCTCACCGTGGCCTCTCGAATCCTCAGCCTGGCAGATCTAGACGTGTGACTTCATAAATTCATCGAGGATTATGAGGTTCAGAAGGACTGACTTGTAGTAACTAATCCTATAGAAGACTGATTGATTAATCTGGATCATTACAGAGAGAGGCTAGGCATGCTTAGGTGTATTCCCTCCTTGGTCAGAGAGGCCTTTCTGGAATCCCAGTAAGACATCAGATTGCTTATTGAACATAGAATTTGAGCAAAAGGTATTATGTATTTTTACAGATAACTATAAATCATGAAAATGCTCTCTGGGGATATTTCTCTCCAAAGAGCCTGAATCTGGCACCTGAAATCAAATACCCTCTCTCTCCCTTAACAATGAAAAATCTCAGACTTACTTATAGACTTCACTAAGATGACTGCCACTTAACCATTGTAACATCATCCCTCTTTGTTTTGGTATGTTTAGCATGTTACAGTTCCCAAGTTTATAGATATTCTCCTTAGTGACATTTTAGGATGATCATGTTTGAGTCACCAACATGACAGCATCTTAAATCTTGGTTTTGTAATTCCTGAGCATTCCTTCTTGTGGGATCTGCAGACCTCTGTTCGTAGGTTCATGTAGCTGTTCCTGAGTTAGTATAGCTTAGCGCCTTCGCTAGGGTGGGGAGTGGTGCTGTGTGTCAGTTCTAGGAGTCTCAGTCTAAAACCCCATGTAAGTAAGGAGTCCAGAACAGTGTTTGTGGTACCATTAATGAATCAGTGGTACCCTGGGTGTGGGAGCAAATGCTATTTTTAAGCCCATTGCTGACTTCAGTGATAAAGAGGGTACAGAATGTGCCTTGCCAGCCTTGTGAGCTTATCATGAGTAATACCCATGATTATTATGATGTCAGAACTTGAGTATTCTTTACCAGGAGCATAAGCATTGCATCATGCAGTGAGGGGCAGGGCGTGAAAAGTCTGTTTGTCCCAGGAGAACGGCCGCAGAGGGCCTAAGCTAATGCCCCCAGTAGGGCCCGTGAGCCTGAGTGTGGCCATACTGAACTCCCATGGTCAGTGTGAAGAGCAGCTTCCCATTTCAGGCCCGAGGATGTCCTTTGTCTCCAAGTTTCCAAACCAAATAAGGCCTGTGTGACAGCGGATCCTATAGCTTCCCCTAGTTTGGGAGCATTATTGGGTGGGGGTTAGTGCGTGCACACCCAAAATCACTAACAGCTTTGAGGACCGTAGCTGTTCCGCGAAGCTTTTCCACAGGGCACAGAAGTGATGCCTGAATGTAGAAGGTAGGGATTGAACCACTTAGGATTTTTAAATTCACCTCGAAAAACATGTGCTCTGCTTTTGTGGATGAGCATGATCAGCATCAAAATATAATTCCACTCGACCTCATCAGTTCAGACTCACTTGGGAGAGCAGCGTTAAGGAGGGTTACGGTGCTAGCTGGGCTGGGCTGCGTTACTCTGGCCACAAACATCCCACACTTCTCAGGGGCCCCAACACCAAAGGTGTGTTTTAGTACCGCGCTGCCGGTGCGCCTCATGGTTCGCCTCATGGGGGCTTGGCTGGGGTCCCTGCTCCTCTTCATCCTCACTCACTTCTCTGTCCTCAGGCTACGGAGCCCCCGCCCGGGTCATTGCGGCACGTCACACTCGGGCTCTGCAGAGCTTCTGCCTAGAAACAGCACTTCACATGCACTTTTCACTGGGCAAAGTTAACCATAAGGCCAAGGCTTGCTCTTAAGTTCCGTGGCTTGGGATATCTGAGTCGTGGCAGGGCTTTCAAAGTGAAGGGCTCAGAACAGTTTATGGCCATACAGAAGAAAATGTTGGAAATACATGTATTTGTGCCTCGTCCTTTTAAATTTTCTATTTTTGTGCTTTTAGTAAGCATACGATAGTAGTAAAATAGCACGTATATAACTGATTGAAAGTAAATATCCCCTGTCCTAGAAGTGTTCAGTTCTTTAACCAAGTGCTCAATCAAAAAGATGATAGTTTATGTAATAGATAAACATCTGGAGTGAGTATGTTGTAGCTAGAACTGGGTCCCATCGCTTCGCACCCGTCCGAATGGCTAGCATCAAAAAGACAACAAGTGCTGGCAGAGGATTTGGAGAGATGGGAACCCTCGTGCACTGTTGGGGAGAATGTGAATTTAGGCGCAGCCCCTATGGAAGCAGTATGGAGGGTCCTCAAAAAATTAAGAAGTCAGCCACCATATGATCCAACAATTCCACTACTGGGTAGTCTATCCAAGGAAGATGAAAGCACTGATTTGAAAAACTGTATGCACCCCTGTGTTCACTGCAGCATTATTTACAAGAGCCAAGGTATGGAAACAACCAAGTGTCCATCAGATGATGAATGGATAAGGAAGATGTCATACACACACACACACACACACACACACACACACACACACACACACACACACACACACACACTGGACTACTACTCAGCCATAAAAAAGAATGAATCTTGTCATTTGTTACAACATGAATGGACTTTGAGGGTATTGGAGTAAGTGAAATAAGTCAAGCAGAGAAAGACAAATATCCCATGAATTCACTTATATTTGGAACCTAAAAAACAAAAACCAACCAACCAAAACAAAACCCAGACTCACAGATACAGAGAACAGATTGGCATTTGCCAGAGGGGAGGGAGGTGGGGGGATTGGTGAAGGGGATTGAGAGCTACAAACTTCTGGTTATGAAACAGATAAGCCGTGGGCATGTAATGTACGGCATGGGGGAGATGGTCAGTAATACCGTATTAACTCTGTAAGGTGACAGATGGTAACTAGACTCGCTGTGGTGATCATTTCACAATGTATATAAGTGTTGAGTCGCCGTGTTGTGCACTAGACACGAATATTGCCTGTCAGTTATGCCTCAATAAATTTAAAAAAGGAAAGGAAAGGAACTGCATCCTGGTTATGACCAGGGGTAGAATTTTTTTTCTTTTTAAGATTTTACTTATTTTTTTGAGAGATAGACAGAATCAGCATGAGCAGGGGAAGGAGCAGAGGGAGAGGGAGAAGCAGACTTCCTGCCGAGCAGGGAGCCCGATGCGGGACTCGATCCCAGGACCCTGAGATCATGACCTGAGCTGAAGGCAGACGCTTAACCAACTGAGTCACCCAGGCACCCTGGGGTAGAACTTTTGTAAAAAAACATTCCAAAGAAAAGAATGCTTGTGTTTTTTAGGTAAAGTGGGTAAAATACAGGCTCTGTGTCTGAATCTTCTCATGCTCTTGAAATTTCCCGGGCATCCTCTATCAGCGTCATTGGAAGTTGCTTTCTTCTTGATCAAACCTGCCTTTCCTCCTGGAATAACATAAGTAACAGATGAGTCCCATTTCACTGTTTTTCTATTTCCTTTGTCCGTTGGAAAATAGCATACTGGGTCCGTTGTATGTGGCAGGCACTGTGCCGGGTACTGAGAGCGCCAGTTTCCCCTCAGAGAGCCAGCATCTTGGGCGCGTTGTATGTTAGGCCTTGGAGAACCAGCTGGCCCTGCTGGCCTCCCCTTCCACCGAACACTTTGTTAGGGCTTATTTCCCGCCAGGCACTGTTCTGAGCTCTTTGTATATACTCACTCCCTTAATCCTCACCAGGACCCCCTGAGAAACTGCTCCTGTCTCCATTTTACAGATGGAGACACTGAGGCATAAAGAGATGTGCTAAGGCTGCGCAGCCAGCAAGGGGCAGAGCCCCGGCTGCTGGGAGCCCAGAGACCATCTGGAATGAGCTCTTGGATCACAGACCACTAGTAAGCCCCTGTCAGCAGGGGCCTCCTGCGTTCGAAGGCAGGACGCAGGCAGGCTCTCCTGCATGTTGGCCACGCTGCTGCGGGAGGAAGGCTCCCCGGGGGGCAAGAGCCCACACGGTCCGGGCGGGCTCCTCCCTTCAGTGCCGCGTGCGGGTGGCCCAGCGCTGTGCGGTTGTTGGCCAGCCACCACACCAGGACCGGTTCGATGACCGTGACTCAGAGCATAGCAATGTCCTTGCAGCAGACCGAGGAGCGCGCTTGACTCTGCACAGCTTAGAATCGGCTGCCGCACCCACGGGTCCCCACGCCGATCCCGGGCGGGGTGGTGGGAAGGAGACCGCGCCGCCTCTTCGCGGTGTTTGTCGCCTGCAGACGACGTCGCCGCCGCGCTGCCTGATTGCTCCCAGCGCGCTCCCAGGCTGCTGGCACTTGCATTTTCTCACTTGCCTCCCGTCTTTCAGTTCTCCTTTTCCTCTTCCCCTCCCTTCCTCCCAGCGCCCCCCGCCTGCTTTCCGCCCATTTCCCGGACTTTGCGTCCTCCGTGTCTTCCCACCTTCCTTCCTTCTCTTTCCCCCGCGGGCGCGGCACTTCCTCTCCCTTTTCCAAAGCATCTCTAACTGAGTTCTGTCAGGTGTCCGTGAAGGCCGCGGAGAGGAACGAAGAAACTCACCAGGGAACAAAGGAGCGGCGGTGAGGAGTCACTGTTGTGAGCAGCCCTTGCCGTCGCCGTCAAGGCAGAGGGGTGCGTTTCCGTGTCCTCAGAAGAGGGCGGCCCGGCGCCCGGACTTGCAGAGACCCCGAGGGGGAGGCCTGCGTGCGCTTGGCGTCATCGGCGTCACTGTCTGCGTGACTTCTTCCGCCAGGTTTCCTCTGCAGGGAGGTAACAGCCCGCGAGGGAGAGGCTCGAAGGAATCCGTAAACACGAGGCGGACGGGCAGCGCGCAGGCAGTGAGCAGGCAGCGGGCAGGCGCTGCCGCGGGAGCAGCTTGCGGATGGCGGCCCTCGGTCCTGGTTTCCTTGTAGCACAGCCCGGAGTTGAGGCTGGAGCCCGGCCGGTCTGAGGAAGCCCCGGCCCGGCCCCGCCTCTGCTGGCGCACGGCAGCTGAGCACGCACCGAACTTTCGCAGGCTCTCGGTCCCGGATCCTGTTGTTTCGAAGTTAGAACGCGGGTCACGATGAGCGAATACATTTGCAGAGAAAGAGGAGGTGTTCTGTGCCCCGGTGAGAACGGTGACTAAGACAAGGGCATCGAGCTGCGGGCAGAGACGGACTCTGAGGGCCGCCCTCCAGCTCGACCCTGCAGGTGTTACAGATGCTTTACCACAAATTGCAGACACACACATTTTTTTCCTTGAAAAATGCCCCGAATTGTATTGCAGAGTCTAGGAGGTTCCTAACGCCACTGTCATATGAAAGTACCCCACACTGGCTTAAGACAAACACAGTTTACTCTCTCAGTTCTGGAATCAAGGTGTCAGCAGGTCTGGCTCCCACTGAGACTCTGGACAGAGCCTTGCTAGCGTCGGGTGGCCCCCGGGGCCCTCAGCAGGCCTCAGCTTGTGGCCGCCTCTCGCTGCCCTCTGCCTCTGTCGCCGTGTGGAATTCTCTGTGTGTCCGTGTCTTTCCTCCTCTTCTTGTAAGGACACCAGTCATACTGGATTAGGAGTCACCTTAATGGCCTCATCTTACCTCAGTTGCATCTGCAAAGACCCTGTTTCTAAAGGAGGACACATTCTCGGGTGTCAGGGGTTAGGACTCCGGCATATCTTTTGAGGGGACACGTGGTGATAGGATTACCTAGAGGAATGGGACTTACATACTTTTTTGGTATAGAAGAGAATTGGCGGTGGCACAGTATTAGAATACCAGACGGGAATCAGTAACGAAGGTTTCCAGTTCTGGTCTCTGAGTGTGCCAAGCATTTCTGAAGGTGAACCTGAGTAAGCTCGAAAAGACAATCCGCTGTGGGCTGGCCATGGACTGAGTAAGGGTTAAGTAAGTAAAATACTTGATTTTACTTTGCACTGTGATACCAAACATTGAAGAATAACTAATTCTATTTTGCATAAAAGAGTAAAAAGCCTGCCAGATTTTTAGTCTTGAATTAGACATTATAAGACATTTCTAAAAGATAGAGAAGTTGATGGGACCCCTGGGTGACTCATTCAGTTAAACATCTGACCGGCTCAGGTCATGATCTCAGGGTCCTGGGATCGAGCCCCACGTCGGGCTCCACACTGACAGGGGAGTCTGTTTGTCTCTCTCTCCCTCTGCCCCCTCCCCACTACTCATGCTCTCTCTCCCTCTTCCTCCCTCCCTCCCTCTCTCTCTCTCTCTCTCTCAGATCTTTAAAAAAAAAAAAAAATTCTATGCGAGGCTCACATGGCATTGCCAGACATATTACCTAGCCTCCCTAATACCTGTTCTAGTTCTGGCTTACTCGTTTCTTGAGGTGAATGCAAGGCTCACATGGCATTGCCAGACATATTACCTAGCCTCCCTAATACCTGTTCTAGTTCTGGCTTACTCGTTTCTTGAGGTAATCAGTCATGATTTTGGAACAGTAGTGAAGGGATCAGAAAGCCAATGAAAGGGGGTGGCTGAAAGATTCAGGGACAAGGCTTTTGCAAAGATTTATGACACAAACACCTGCAAATTAATACCATTGCAGGTTTAACTGCCTTATTTACAATGTTTCAGGAACAAAAGGAGCATCCTTCTAGATCTTTAGAAAATGTGTATTTGAATGCCTTTCATCTGTGTTGAAACCAAAAGTCTAGCTGATTATGTTTTTATACTTTGTGGGTATTTACCCTTTTCATCCCATCAAGTTTGTTTAGAAGGGTTATTTCTTGAGATCCTCAGTTGGAACGAAAATGCAAAGTTGGGAAATGTAACAGCCTCTACAGGGTCTGCAATAAAAGGACAGTGTGGGGGCTCCTGGGTGGCTCAGTCGGTTAAGCATCTGACTCTTGGTTTCGGCTCAGGTCATGACCTCGGGGTTGTGGGATAGAGCCCCATGTTGGGCTCTGCGCTCAGTGGGGAGTCTGTTCTTCCTCTGCATGCTCTCTCTCTCTCTCAAGTAAGTAAAATCTTTCAAGAAAAATAAAAATTAAAAATAAAAGGACAGTATGGATAGCAGAAGAGAATTAGTGCATGTGAGACAAGACTGACCCAAGGAGGAAGCGGAGAAGGAAACTTCCATCCCATGCCCAGCCCACAAATGATTTCTCTTTTGAGCTTACTCATGTCCTACTTCAGAAATGTTTGATCCACCCAGAGTTAGCACTATAAACTTAGCTGACTCTTGCCCACTTTGGTGTTATGAATGGGTCACTGCCAACTCTCCTTTACACCAAAGTTGATTACAGTTATTCCTCAGTGTACATTATAGGTCCCTCCCTGTATGGCCTTTTCCAGAAGCACTGCAATGTACACTGAGGCAGAATTTAATTCAAAATAACTACTTTGCTTTTGCTTGTTTCCATATGTAATGTTTGACTAATTGAAATACCCTTGTACGTCCTTTGAGGCAAAATATAGGGAAATCACAAAATGAAATGTCTTCTCTCCAAGGAGGGAAGAACAAAGAGAGTTCCTTTGGAATATCCTGACTCTACTATATCCTGAGAAAATTACACTCTAGTAAAATGCTTTTGGTTAATCCTACCCCCCTCCCCAACCACACCAAATTCACTTTATTCCTAACCCCCATTGCTTCAGAATAGGACCTCATTTGGAGATAGAATCTTTACAGAGGTAATCAAGTAAGAGTAAGGTTGTTGGGGAGGGTTCTAATCCAACATGATTGATGTCCTTAGAAAAAGGGGGACATTTGGACACAGAGACATGCATAGAGAGAAGCGGGAGTGAAGACACAAGGGAGAAGACAGCCTCCTACAGACCATGGAGAGCCTTGAAACAGATCCTGGGAACAAGTCCTCAAAAGGAACCAAACCTGCTAACACTTTGATCTTGACTTTTCAGCCTCGATCTGGAATTTCTGTTGCTTAAGCCACCCAGTCTGTGGTCCTGTGTTCTAGCAGCCTTAGGAAACTAATACTCATAGGTGTAGAAGTTTAGGTTTTTAAAAAAATTCAGAGTCTTAATTAATGCAACTATGGTTTTTATAAAGGATTTTTTGAGTTATTTGGTTTTCCTTCATTGATTCCACCAGTTTCCTGGAGAAAGAAACTGAAAAGCACATGTGTCTTCCCTTCAATTGCACGACTAGGTTATTTATCCAAAGGACACAAAAATAGTTATTGGAAGGGGCATTTGTTTATAGCAACAATGTCCACAATAGCCAGACTATGGAAAGAACCCAGATGTCCATCAGCAGATGAATGGATGAAGAAAATGTGGTGTGTGTGTGTGTGTGTGTGTGTGTGGGTATATACATATATATATATGTGTATATACATACATACATACATACATACACACAGTGGAATATTACTCAGCCATCAAAAAGAATGAAATCTGCCATCTTCAGTGATATATGGAACTAGAGGGTATTATGCTAAGTGAAATAAATCATCAGAGAAAGACAAATAACATAAAATGATTTCACTCATATGTGGAATTTAAGAAATAAAACAGGTGAACTTCGGGAAGGAAAAATAAAATAAGATAAAAACAGAAGGAAGCAAGCCATAAGAGACTTTTAACTACAGCGAAGAAACTGAGGGTTGTTGGAGGGGAGTTGGGGCGATGGGGTAACTGGGTGATGGGGATGTGATGTCCTGAGCACTGGGTGTTATATGCAAGGGATGAAATCCCTGAACTCTACCTCTGAAACTAATGATACAGTATATGTTAACTAAATTGAATTTAAATAAAAAATTTTGAAAAAAGCAGCTTTGTCTTAATGGTATCATTCTTTTCTTCATCAGAATGATACTGGATTGGTGACTTTCAGATTGCCTGATAATGACCAGTAACATGGCCTCCGTATAATCCATTTGTGGACCCCATGTACTTAACCACTGCAGGGAAAGCCTGTTTTATCTGTAATGGTTTATGGGCGTAGTTCAGGCAATATGGCAGAGTCATGGAAAGGTGAATTTGAGAGAGGCTTAAAGCTGTTATAGGTGAGGTTAGCAACTTTCAGAAAGAGAGGAATCTGTCAGTCTGAACACGAGAGGAGCTGATTTTGACACATAATGAGCCAGTAGGTAGATAGATTTTGAAAGTCCTGAAGAGAATCACATTTCTTAGAAGAGCAAGGAGATAACATGGTACATTTGGTTCTCTTCCCAGGAGAGCACCCCTTCTTTCTCTCCTCTTGACCCTGTGGAAAAAGAGGGCTATTGGCTTACTTCCATCCAGGCCCAATAGCTCACTCTTTGTTTTCGTTCTCCAGGATCAATCCCTTAATTGTGTTTATCATCATTTTATCCTTGACTTTTCCCTGTGACTCATACTTTCCTCCTCATGCTATTTGACCATGTCTGTGCCCCCAAGGATTTCTTTATTTGCCATCTGCTCTACTTTCCACACCATTTCTCCTGGGAAACAGCTATACCCACATGGATTCCATTTCCATCTAGGTGTTGTTGCTGACAGCCCTTAGGTCAACATCTCTATCTATGACCTCTCGTCCATTCTGTCTTGTTTGTGTGTGTGTGTGTGTGTGTGTGTTTTGTTTTGTTTCGTTTTGTTTTTCAGTACGTAGAGAACATTTCCTCTATGTTCTTATAAATGCCTACAATGAAATCTATCCAAAATAGAGCTTTTCCAGCTGGACTCTCCTCTCAAAATTGGCAGCACCATTCCTTTCTTAGTCTCCTTGGGATGTGAACTTTTGAGTTCAGTCTTTTCCCCTTTTGGTATATTTGTCACTTCATTGTCCTGATCTTTGTTTAGCAATATTTTTGGCTACATCCCTTTGTCTTTGGCATATGCATGAGCTGATTCAGGGTCACCCTTCCCTCTTCCCCCTCTGATTAATGCTGTGCAAGGTTAGCACACCCTTTTGAAACCCATTCTCTTTTCAAAATAGTTTATCCTCAGTCAAGATTCAGCTTGGCACATGGGAACTAGATGCTGATTATCCATGACCAGCGGCCCCTGACATCTTAACTTTGGTAAATTAAGCAATTCCTTGCCTCAGAGTTTCGGTATGAATAGTCCAATACTGAATACCTCAACTTGGATACCTTGTCAGTGCTCATAATTCAACGAGGACAGCCAACTCTGCTATCCCATCCCGCCCCCCCCCCCNCCACGTCCCATCTTTCCTGTCACCATTATGGAACCCCACTCCTCTGAGTTGCCCAGACATATTTGATTCTTCTCTCCTTTGCCCTTACAGCTCACCTGTTAGCGTCGTCTTGCCTTTTCTTCTCAGCAAAGTCGTATGTTTCTGCTCCTTCCTTTCTAGTTTCTTAGGCAGTTCTTCAGTCCAGATCCTCACTGCACCCCCTCCCCCCCCACCCCGGACTGCTCTGAAAGCCCAGATCATCTTACTCCAGACCACTGCTCTGTCCACTGTGCCTCTGTGCATCAGATAAGTGAAGTTTACGTCTTCAGTGAGGTAAATTTAATTTATTTGAACAATTTTGAACAGTCGTGTTTCAGACGTCATCAGAAGCAGGTGATACAGAAACGGTAGATGACTCGGGATCACTGTTGCGAGTGCCCATCGTCTTAGCAGGTGACGTGCAGTTGGGTGTGCTCCGTACTTTACATCTGTCGCTTCTCACATGTCAGCTTCTGTTTCTCCTTGCCTGTCATTGTACACGTCTCCTTGTTTGGTGCTTCTAGTCTGAGAACCAACAACGTGAAGAAGAGCAGTTAATAGCATGGATCTGAGAGTCAGCCAGACCTCAGTTCAAGTCCCAGCCCTGCTCTTAGTAGCAGAGTGACCTGGGACCAACGAGGTCATCTCCCAAAAGTCCATTTACTCAGCTGTAAAACAGGGAGAATGCACTTCATCCCACAGTTGCGGGGTGTAAGCCCCTGGAGTCTGACCCAGAGAGCAGAGTCAGTGATAGTCTCTCTACAATGTACTTGTGTGTTAGAGGACAATCAATAAGACCGGGTGAAGGCTGAAGGTTTGAAGCCAGTGGCAGTAGTTGGTAGGGCTTCATGCCAGCTTTATTGAGTATTCCCAACTTAACTTCTAGAAGATTGAAGTTGTCAGAAGATGACAATTCTGGGTAAGTAGGCCTTTGGTGCACGTGGTTGTTTATTGGTTTTGCACTTGCTGTTGTGTTGCTAGTACGTAAATACTCCTACCTTGTCTCTAAGCAAAGTGTAAACTTCCTGAGGGCATAGGCCATAGGGCTAGCTGCTCCCCACAGTTTGCTTACACCCGTTAGCAGGATCTGGAACTGTGTCCTCCTGCCTTTTAAAAGACACCCCATTTTTCTAAGGTCAGCTCAAGTCTTAGCTCCTCTAAGCTCCTATCATATTTACTTTGGCAAGTTGCTTATGTTGCTTAGAATTACCGGTTCTTTTTAATTTGGAGTGAACTTGGCAACGCCCATGGGATTTTAATCTCCTTTAGGGCGGTGCCGATTTGTTAGATGTCTTTGTGTTTCCTTTTGTGCCCAATGCCAGTCTTTTTTATGTCGAGGACCCTTAATGAAATCAGTAGTATTGTTATTGTCATTATTGACGAAAGAATTCTGTAGAGCTTTGGTTGATCCTAAACTGTGCTCTGCTGGAATACACTATATATTTAACATTACACAACTAGTGGGTAAACAGACTTTGATTGAAAACGATATAAAAGCCCCAGAGACGTTTAGTATACACTATTTTGGAAATGTATCATTTAAAATTGGCTAATCTGAAATTATCTTTGCACTACTTGTGAAATATAAACCTGATAAGCAAGATGACTGTCATTAAAATTTTATGAATATAGTTTTGCATGTCCATGAAGACATTTTTTTCCTAGTACTTTTCAACCCCGGAGGCATCAAATTATCATGTTATACAGGGTAATCAAGAGCTTTTCAGGTTAACCCTTTTCTAAATGCTTAAAAATGTCCATTCGGGTGCTTATTTCTAACATATTTTTGACATTCCTTTTGACATATTCTACAACTTTATAATATTGTATTAAGTAATGGGATCTATAAGACAAGTATGGCATCCCGTTGGGTATGAGTCTTAATCTTTTGAGTTCCTGATAGTTGCTATCAGATACTCATTATTCAGCAAAAGCATGGGTCAGAGGATTTGGGGAAGTGGGGAAATTTGTACCTCTTACACTAAAGTGCTCACAGTTGTGTTCTCTTTAATAATGTAACTGGATTCTGCATGGTAATCTCTTTCACATCTGCCAAACCACAATTCAGCTTTATCCACTGCTGGAAATGGTGCCATTATTTTACTTATAATTCCTTCTCTCAAGCTTGGGTAGAATTCAGTGAAGTTGAGTTCAGTGTAATTTCTTTTTAAATCATAGTTGAACCCTCACTCATCTCCGTGGTTTCACCAGAGTCTGATCTTCCAGTAGATAATTTTGGGGTGGTGTAATGGAAAGGAAATGTACTCAGATGTGAAGCAACTTTTCAGTTCATCTAGTTGTGAAATATAAAATTATGAAGAAACTAAGCAAATAAGTGGGGGGAAAAAAGGACTAAATGAGCCAGTCCTTTAATAAATGACATTAAAAAAAAATCTTACAAATTAAGGCTATAGGAAAATCATGAAGATTTTCGGCTATTCTTATTTTTAGGTGGAAAAAATTACTCTTAACCCTAGAAAACTGAATTTCTCATTAAACCATTAAGACAGAGACAAAGAGGCATGTAGAATTACCTTGATTTGAACTTCTAGAATCTGGGTCTGATTTTTCCACTTATCCTAGGAGCCTGAACCCATCACTTGACTTCCTAGCTTTCGAAGTAGGACCCTTGCAAGAATGAATTGGAAAGGGAACCCTGGACTGTCCCAGACAGGGTCTGGTGTGTGCTCACTCTGTCCATAAAACAGCCAGCCCGGATCCTAGTAGGTACTAGGTGCTCAAGATTTTAAGATCTGGAGACTTGTGATAACCCAGAAGAATAGTGTCTGAGCCTGAGGCAGCAGACGTGCTGAAGGGCATTTCTAGCCACACACGTCTCCTCTCTGATCCCGGGCATCCATCACCAGAGGTAGCCAGTGATGATTTCCACAATTTTATGACCCTTGGCTGTCATCCCAATAACAAATAAGTCATA
Organism: Ailurus styani; assembly: GCA_002007465.1. Taxonomy (NCBI): domain Eukaryota; kingdom Metazoa; phylum Chordata; class Mammalia; order Carnivora; family Ailuridae; genus Ailurus; species Ailurus styani. Next base: position 2,991,250 of record LNAC01000057.1, read on the forward strand.
AGCCATCCTCTTTCCATCTGTAAAATTCCACTTCTGCACCCTGGCCTTTCTACCAAAATGTTTTTGAAATGGGGGGGGGGGGAAGAGCCACTTTCCTTTATGTAACATCAGCGTATTTCCTCTTCTGCCCCCAACCCTTCCCTCCCCATGTACTTGAGGACTGAGGAATAAGGGGCAAACCAGGTAGCAAAGGACAAAGGAAATGCTTGTTTGGTCTCCAGTGGTTAATTTACTAAAAGTCAAGGGATTGGTTATTTCTGTATTGTATACAACATCTACAAGAGTATGAATATTTAATACTGATAACTATAGGAAAAAAACATTTTCAGTGTTATTGCAGAATTAGGGGGAGTTGACTTGAACAAAAAGAGCAATAGGAAAAAGCGGGTAGTGTAGATTCTGAATAAGCAAGCCAGAATAGTCTTGCCGGGCAGAAGGGTGTATATGGAGGTATCATTTTGCATAGATAGGTATTGGAATTCAGGATCCAAACAAGAAGGGAAGTCTCTGTCAGATCTATGGGATGAAGGTGGGGTTCAGAGTGTGTGTCGGGTGTCAGGCTGAGGCTACTTGTGGGAAGTCAGAGCACGTCCAGACTGAAGTACAGACAAAGTGAGTGCTGACACCAGTACAGGAGCTGCCTAGCCCCTGCCTGGTTTTTTAAAAAGTCTTGGTTTGGGTGGGAAAATAGTGGCTGGGTTTTCTCTACTCTCCAGAGGAAGGCCAGATGCCGTAAGTGCCTGTGACTGGTCATTGCTCTATAGCCAGAAGACTGAGCTCTCCGGGAGGCCTTGCCAGTTAGAGTGCTTTATTCCATCAATACTGGGGAAACCACGAATGTGAGGTATAAACTGTACCTCTTGGACCCAGAATGTAGCCTGGTTATGGAAACATGACCTAAATGTGTAAAAAGTGAAATAGCACAACAGTTAAGTAATTCAGTTCAACAAGACAAAAGAGATTTTGCAAGTCACAAGTGCAATTTGTGGCCAAATGGATAGTGCATATGGTAAGTGCCATAGGGAAAGAGATATGATCACTGTGGGTTGGAGAGGTCTGGGAAGAGGAGGGATCTGAATTGTCTTGTCTTTGAATAAACTGAGAGAAATGGTGAGGGCCTGCCAGAGGAGGGAATGGTGTAAGAGCGTAGAGGTAGGGTGTGTAAGAGACATTCTCGAAACAGTGAGTAGAACAGCTTAACCAGGTCGGAGGCTGAGGACAGTTACTAGTTGGAGATGAAGCCAGCAAGGTAATTGAAATAGAATGTGATGGTGTTAAGTGAAACTCCACTTTATCATGCAAACACTAAGGAGTCATTCAAAGTTTTTGGACAGGGCGCCTGGGTGGCACAGTTCATTGAGCTCATTCAACTCTTGGTTTTGGCTTAGGTCATGATCTCAGGGTTGTGAGATTGAGCCCCATGTCTGGCTCCACAATCCAAAGTCTACTTAAGGCTCTCTCTACGCCTTACCACATGCATTCTCTCTCTGTCTCTCTCCCTCTCTAAAATAAACCTTTAAAAAAAAAAAAGAAAAAGAAAATGTTTTTGGACAGAAGAGTAACATGCTTAGAAATATTCTAGGAAGATTAATCTGGTGGCCGAATATGGACAAATTAGAGGAAAAGAGACTGCTCAGGTAGACCAGATGTCTGCGTTTGGTCTAGTCCTACTAGAAAGTAATAAATGCTTTAACCTTGGAAGTGGCAGCAAGAACAGAAATAAAGAGATGGATACAAAAGACATTTTGACAGAAGGAGAAATTACTAAGACTTAGCACCTTCTTGTTCATGGATAAAAGAAGAATCTTCAAAGGTAAATCCACATTTTTGGAACCAAGTGACTAGAAGAATATTCTATGAACAGAAAGGGGGACGTTAGGAAGGGGTGTGAGATGGTTAAAATTTTAGGAGAAGATAAGGGAGTTCAGCTTTGGAAGATAGTCTTTGATGTAGCAGGGGGCAGAAATATATTCATGGAAGGTAAGAAGGAGAGCCTGGCCTGTCATGAAGGCAGGAGTTGCCTGCATAGACATGACAGCTCAAACTGTTTGAATGAATGTCTTTCAGAGAGAACAGAGTCAAAGTGTTGGAAATACCAACATTTTAAAGGAGAAGGAGGAAAAGGAACCTCAGGCACACGGTATGCATTCAAACACTGGAGGAGGAGATTACAGATTCTCATAAGCACAGATAAGAGCATCAAGAAGGAAGTTGTGGTCAGCATATCAGATGTTGCAGGGAGGTTAAGGGGGAATAGGGACTGAAAAAGGCCCTTGGGTTAGGCAATTAGGAAGTCGTTTACCTTTAAGAACACAGAGCGATAGTGCGTGGGATGGGGGGCGGAGCGTGGATTCAGGAATGAGTCTTGAAGAAAAGGGAAAAAAAAAGGGAGCATAAACCACTGATTACAGGTGAGAAGAAAGAAAAAATTAAAGGGGAAGAGTATGGCTCTTACTCCTCATGGCTTTTAAGTTGGGTGTGTGTTCACACACACATGAAAGCAGAAGAAAAAGATTAAGTCATTGATTTGCTCGGCAAAACTTTATTAAGTACCTAGTAAGGACTTGGATCTAATTAACAGGCAGGAATTGAAAGCTGTACGAGGAGAGGACAGTGAGGGAACCAGAGAGCAGAAATCATGAGAACGGGAGGAAATTTTTGTGTTGGAAGGTAGAGACACAGCTTCCTCTGAGGCCGGAGAGAAGGAAAAAAGGATGGGGGGGGTGGATGTAGATTCAGGAATGTTCTGAAATGAAGAGAATAAAGGCGGAAAGCAAGGCTGCTGACGTTGGGCTCCTGGACCAAGTGGAAGGCGTCTGCTGGGAGAGAAAGGGTGGCCAGGGTGACAGGGGACCAGGTGGGACGGAAAATGTTAAATGACCACTCTGGGGATGAACATGAGGCCGGCTAAACACCAGCGGTGCTTGATGAAACCCTGCTGTCCTTATGCTTCTATGAGAAACGTTCATGAGCCGCAGTTAGATGATGAGCAGTGTCTGTGTTTACTTTCCCCTTTAAGAATTCGCCTTTCTCGTTGTCTTATTTTTTCTTGATAGTTTTCTATGAATTTTTGTGTCTAGAATCACCATAATTGTAAACTGTACAACCATTTCAACGTTACGGTCTTACAGATTTCTGCGGTTAGCTCTATTGTGGCTGAGATGTTGGTATGAAATAATAGTACTTTCTAGATAAACACGCCGATAGATGAACTGAGCAGGTAAAGTGAGTGAGTGGAGCCCATGAATGGTGCTATCTCCTCCTCCCCCAAAATACACAAATGTTTTAATGATATAAAACATATAAAATAAATGATAAAATGTTTTATTTAGGCCTCCTAAATGAAAATATCAGACTGACTGCTGATCTCCCCAGCCCTACAGAACTCATTTAAGATGACTAAGATCCCAGAGGGTAATTATGGTTCATCCAGAAGCTCGCGGTTCATGAGTGGCTCCATGATAGGACCTGTGTGGGAAGATGTCTCTCCAAACAAGCTAACCTGTGGTCTGTGACAAGGAGCCGTAGAGCATGTGGGACAACTTAGTCTGTAACAGTTAACTGGGCCACTTGATACGGTCCTCAGTTTTAGTAGGATTGCAACCCAGTGAGAATTGAGGAAGAATCTGTTTCTATCACAGACAATATTTATTTTCTTATTTTCTTTTATTTTTAAAAGATTTTATATATTTATTTGATAGAGAGATAGCACAAATAGAGCAGCAGGCAGAGGGAGAGGGAGAGGGAGAAGCAGGCTCTCCGCTGAGCCGGGAGCCCGATGGGGGGGCTCGATCCCAGGGCCCTGGGATCATGACCTGAGCTGGATGCAGACGCTTGAGGACTGAGCCACCCGGGCGCCCCTATCCACAGACAGTATTTATAAAAAAATAAATAATGAACAGAGTTCTGATAGTCTCATTCTGTATCTGAATCATGATCGTATTCCCGACTGACTCTATAGTTCTTCCACCCTCCTAACGATGGCAGTTGGAACACCCAGAGTCTTTGGCCCCACAAACTGAGTGGACAGAATGTGCTTCCGGGGGGCAGAGATTCACTTTCCCTGCCTTGCTTTGAGGTTGGAGGAAAGTATTCTGTGGGACCCATGCCACTGGGCGGAGCTGAGATGGATCTGCTGAATTCATTCATTTAAGGGTGACTCAAATCCTTACTCTACCCTTCCTTTTTCTTGTAGGTATGGCCTCACATGTGCAAGTCTTCTCCCCTCACACCCTTCAATCAAGTGCCTTCTGTAGCGTGAAGAAGCTGAAAGTGGAGCCGAGTTCCACCTGGGACATGACTGGGTACGGCTCCCACAGCAAAGTGTATAGCCAGAGCAAGAACATACCACCTTCTCAGCCAGCCACCACAACCGTCAGCACCTCCTTGCCGATCCCAAACCCAAGCCTACCTTACGAGCAGACCATCATCTTCCCAGGAAGCACCGGGCACATAGTCGTAACATCAGCAAGCAGCACTTCTGTCACTGGGCAAGTCCTCGGCGGACCACATAACCTAATGCGTCGAAGCACTGTGAGCCTTCTTGATACCTACCAAAAATGCGGACTCAAGCGTAAGAGTGAGGAGATTGAGAACACAAGCAGCGTGCAGATCATCGAAGAGCATCCACCCATGATTCAGAATAATGCGAGTGGGGCCACTGTAGCCACTGCCACCACATCGACTGCCACCTCCAAAAACAGTGGCTCCAACAGCGAAGGTGATTACCAGCTGGTCCAGCATGAGGTGCTGTGCTCCATGACCAACACTTACGAAGTTTTAGAATTCCTGGGCCGAGGGACGTTCGGGCAAGTGGTCAAGTGCTGGAAGCGGGGCACCAATGAAATCGTGGCCATCAAAATCCTGAAGAACCACCCGTCGTACGCCCGGCAGGGTCAGATCGAGGTGAGCATCCTGGCCCGCTTGAGCACCGAGAGTGCCGACGACTACAACTTTGTCCGCGCCTACGAGTGCTTCCAGCACAAGAACCACACATGCTTGGTGTTTGAGATGTTGGAGCAGAACCTCTATGACTTTCTGAAGCAGAACAAGTTTAGCCCCTTGCCCCTCAAGTACATTCGCCCAGTCCTCCAGCAGGTAGCCACAGCCCTGATGAAACTGAAAAGCCTAGGTCTCATTCACGCCGACCTCAAACCGGAGAACATCATGCTGGTAGATCCTTCTAGACAGCCGTACAGAGTAAAGGTCATCGACTTCGGGTCGGCCAGTCACGTGTCCAAGGCTGTGTGTTCCACCTACTTGCAGTCCAGATACTACAGGTAAGACCGCTTGCCCAGACGAGGGGGATGCCGCGTGCCCCCTGGCGTTCACTGAGAGTGTGCGGCCGTGGTCTCTGGGGCGGGGTGGCGGTCAAGATTACACGCCTCCAGCTGTTACCCTCAAGTGACCATTGTTCGGTCAGAAAGTGAGGACACGCACATGGCCATGATGGTTGGGAGCCACATGAGAATGGAGCCAAAGGACGGAGGGCGGGAGGGAGAGGGGTGCCCCAGAGGCCAGTCAGCACACCCCTGTGGTGGAGAGTGCTGGGTTTGGGCAGGATGGAGGGAGGGTTGTGGCAGCTGGGTAGGGAGTGCAAGGCTTATGTTCCTTCCCTCGGTCAACAAGGATTGACTGCTCTTCTGGCATGTGCCGGACACCGTGTGGCATGCCAGGATACGGTGCTGGCTTTGAGAAACCCACGGATGACCCAGAAGCCCCCACTTGCTAAGCTGTGTGGCGTGGGCTTGTTGCCTTCTCTGTGCCTTCACTTCCTCACCCATGAGCTGGGGAAGTCTGGTCACCAGCCTCGGGGTTGCTGGGACAGGGCACCGCGGTGACGCAGCCTGAGTGCTTCCCTCACTGTCCAGCTCGTGGTCAGTGCATGAGGTGTGGAGAGAAATGGGAAACAGGAGAGTCTGTTTGGGGGAGACAGCGGGTGGGCTGTGTTTGAGTGGACACCGAGCAGTCGAGTGAACGTGGAAGTTGCAAGAAACGTCCTAAAACTGCAGTGAGAAGAGAGGCTGTTACGTAGGCTATAAAACCAGAGTCCCAGAACTCATGTGCCTGAAAGCTCTGAGCCCCAGGCCGCGCCCCTGCTTGTTCCTCACAGTGGGGCCCTGCTGTGTCTCTGCCCCCGCGCCCCCCAGCTCCTGAGCTGCAGCAGCCTCCCAGGCTCTACTCCTGTCCTCCTCCAGCCTGCCTTTCCCCCTCGTCCATCTCCCCAGCTAAGGAGGGGCTTCAGCCCGCCTCTGCCTCCCTGCCTCCCTGCCTCTCAGCCTCCCTGCCTCCCTGCCTCCCTGCC
>LNAC01000057.1:2997727-3020016 GCA_002007465.1 Ailurus styani
CCCCAGCCCCCCAGCCCCCCTGCCTCCCTGCCAGCTCCAGGAGGGAAGGCTCTGCTCCTCACTCGCTTGCGGTCTGCTGTCCGTCCCTCTGCTCTGGAGCCACACGGAGCGGGAAGCCAGGAGCCCCGTGCTGTGGCCATGGAGGGGGGGGCCCTGGGCTGGGAGCCTGCAGGAGAGGGCCCTGCGGGAACCCCGAGGGAAGGGTTGAAGGAGGAGGCTGTGCAGGGGTGAGAGGCGAGCCCGTGTTCTCTTTAGGAAGTGCCCTTCTTTGAAAGGTAGCTCTGGGTGGCGTCATCGCGGGTCACCTTCACAGGTCATGGAAGGACTAGCTGGTGCTCGGCCTTTTAATACTCAATTACCCTAAATTGCTGCTTAGCGAACAGATACCGGTTTTATTCACCTTTACTAGAAGTTGAGCATGGTGACTCGTCAAGAGACTTTTAAGAACTTTTGGAAAGGCAGTGCATATTGAGAATAAAACTTGATGGCTAAAGTAAGTTGGTTGATTTTAGGGATTCTTTCTGTACTCACGTCTTCTCGCCGCCTTGTGCCCACGTGACACTTCCCAGCCCCCTCCCACCAGACGGTCTCTGCCTCTGTGCGTGGGACCAGGGGGTCTGGTGGGTGTGGAAGGCTTGTTTGCAGGTAGTCTCGGGCTCTCCTTAGCTCTCCTCTCCCCGTCTTCCTCCTCTGGCCCCGGCACCCCCTCCGTCTAGGTATGTTACCCCGGGGGCTAGGGGCAGGAACAATCTCTACAGTTGTCCGTGGTCGATCTGAGGAGGACATTTTCAGCCACATCTTGAGAGAACGTGTCTGTGTTTGAGCTGCCTGCGGTGGGGAAGTCAGCACACCGTGGATCTATCCTTCCACAGGGCCTGGTGCTCCCGCGGCCCCCCGTGTCTGTGCTGGGTGCCTTATCCCCTGGGACCTCTCACTTTCAAAGGGGCGGACACTCCCATGTCCCTCCTTATTTTCAGTGGGACAGTATTAAATATCTTCCCTTACTCTCTTCCCCTACGAGTGACATGGAAACAGTGTGACATAGAGAGACGTTCCTATCCTCGGCCTGAGGTACATGGAAAAATCGGTGGTGTCACAGGGAGAGAATTCCAGGATTTGGTTGGCCGAGGCTGGGGGTGTGTGACTGTAGAGGCAAGCCTGACAGTGTGTTTTTCAGGAAACAAAGGCTCCTTTCTTAGGTTTTTACTTCGGATGCATGAGTATCCCCTTCCTACTTGACCTCCCAACTTGAAGGTCTGTTACGTAGGGAACTGCCAAATCGCTCTGTTTCTCAAACCATATTCTCCATAAGAATCACCAGGAGAGCTTGTTAAGAACACATTTCCACCAAGGTCCTGCCCCAGAGCCACCAAATCAGAAATTTCCAGAGGAGTGCCCCCCGAGAAAGTCTCCACCCTGTGCCGGCACGTACGTGCACACATGCACGCACACGTGCACACACACGTGCACGCGCACACACAGTTCACTGCAGGGACTTGTATGTGAGCTTGTGTAGGGGGTCTTTGGCCCACTCTGAGAAACGCTGCTGGGGAGAAAGAGATTTCCTTCATGGTGTCACTCTTCAAATGCTCACACCCCAAGAAATGGGAGTTGTAGGCAATCCTCTTTCCCCCCGTTACCTCGCCTTGGAAGTCCCTGCCATCTCCCTGTGTGCTTCTACACTGATGCCAGTTTTTATGGGGTTTTGGGGGGGATTTTTTTTTGTTTTTGTTTGTTTCGGTAGAGAGAGAGCAAGAGATAAATTGACGTGGGGGTATTTCCACTATTGGCGAGGCCAGGAAACTAAAAACAAGACCAAATACTAACCTCTGTGCTCCGGAAAAACAAACAAAAGACCTGCCATTCAGGCAGAAGATAGTCAGTGATTAAAATATGTAGATTCTTTTTTGTTTCTGCTCTGGGCTATTCAAAATACTCTTTCTGAACTTAATTTGGAACAAAGACCGTTACTAAGACCTCAAAAAAAAAATGGGCATAAAAATTTAGAACATAAAAAATGTCCAGTAATCTCCTTCTTCAGAATAATCTAACCTTTCTTTGGCTGATTGGTTTGGTCGCAGAGATTATCTTACGTTTGGTTACATGGTGGTTTGAGACCGGGTGGAGATCTGTTTTAATTCAGTTCGATTTGTCAGGCGTTCACTGGGTCCTGCTGTTTGTCCTGCGGTGAATCTCCTAAAGGGAAGGAGGCAAAGGAAGATCTCTAATCTTGAGGGGTTTATGGTCTCTCTGAAGTGATCGAAGGACACAAACAAATCGCCTAGAGTAGAATTCTGGTGTTCAGATAGTGCAAATGTTTGATCACTCTGTAAATATTCATTGAGCCTGGAGGGGAACGAATCATGAGAAAAACGAGTTAAATTCTAAGTCAGTGAAAGATTTTGCTGGATGGGTTATAGGGAAGATTTCTAGAGCAAGAGCCGTATTGAAGGAATCTTGAGGTGGGTCGTATAGGAAATGAGAGATGGGGGTGAGGGAGCCTGGGAGCCACTGGGATTGGCACAAATAAGGGAAGATGGTGACGTCTGGAAGGAGTCGAAGGCTTGGGTTGGAGTAAGGGTTAGGGGAGTGAGGTCTCAGAGGGGACAGTGTTAACGTAGGCTTTGGGGTTTGGATTTAACAACAGTAATTTAATAAAGTTAATCAATTGGAATGGAAAAAAAAAAGGTGGAGGAACCCAGAGGCCGAGAGACTATAGCAATTATTCAGGAATAAAGGGAAGAGGCCCTGGGTTATAATGCCCACCCCAACAGTAGAAATGTGAACACTGTTAGTGCTTTTAACTTTCCAGGTACTGTGACTGTGTCATTGGCCTAGAGGGGACAGTTTTCTGTCTGTCTCTTCATTGACTGTGCTTTCTCTAAGGCGCAATTCTGCAGCTCTGGTCTCTTTGGAACCTGGTGTCAGATCCCACCCCTGCTACTGAGTGACGGGCTCTGGAAGGAGAGTCAGGAGGCTTCGCCCCAGGCCCGGCCCTGTGTGTCCCCAGCTAACTCTGTTCTGCTGAGTCATGGTCAGTGTGAACGTCAGGATGAGCCCTCCGCACTCCGTGTCTGGACCCTGTTATGACCAGGGCCTGCGTTTGGTCGTATGGTAGCTTAGAGTTGATGGTGTGGCCTGCGTTTTTTTTTCTTCTGTGGGTTGAGCTTGGCCTCCTTACCCCACACCAGGAGCCCTCCCTGACCTCCTCCGCATCAGTCGGGGACTGGGGGCCTGACACATTCCAAAATGCCATATTCTGCATCACTTCAGAAAGGGGCACAGTTTCCTAAAGCCATAAGCGTAAGTCGTTTCAGAAATGGCATAACTTGTGCAGATAATCAAGAATAAGGGTGCCTGACTAGAAGTTAGGGGTGACTGAGAAGAGGCCTGAAAAGAATCGCATTGCAGGTGTTAGCTTTTTAAATTAATTTACTTTTATTGCTAGCAGACAGATACAACAGGAAGAGGCTCTAGTTCACACCTTGAGGGTATTAAGTGAAATAGTCATCCCACTGACAAGCTCACCCCCCCAGGGCGACGGTTATAAATAGGTGAAAGCTTTCAGAGCTGTGGCTTTTCCGAGAAGTAACCAGTAGGTTACCTACCTGGCTGCTAGGTTATCTCCAGTTTCCCTTTACTTGGCTTTAGGACCTTGAACCGTATGGAGAAAAATTTGAAATTAAAATTTTCTTTAGTGGGAAGCTAGAGTGGGCCCCGAGGGCCCCCTTCCCTCCTGCACGCACATGCGTGCACGCACACACACACACACGCGCACGTGTGTGCGCAGGTACTCACATGCACAAACTCAGTGCCCTAGCACGAGCCCGGGCATGGCACCTGCAGACCTGGGTGTGTGTCGGCCAGCGGCTTGGTGACAGGAGCCAACTCTCAGCCCTAGCAGGGACGCTGGTGTGCGTCGCTGTGACCGCCACAGCACCGCACGGAGGGAGACGCGCAGACACGTGCCACAGACACGCATGTACACACAAGGACACACGCACACCTTCACAGGCTGCATGGGCAAACCCAAGAGGCTCCAGGGGTTGGTTGAGGATCCCGGTGCAGAAGCCTTGCTGATGCCCCGGAAACTGGGCCCCGTTTTCCGCCTTGCAGCTGGGATACCGACTGCCTGTCCCCAAACCTGAGGACAGTGGGACTGGAACCATGTTGGGGCTCAAGGGGTAAAGCAGCTGTTGCCAAAGCGTAATGCAGGGAGCCTCCTGCCACAGAACCATGCAGGTCCCTCTCAAAAATGGAGGTCCCTGGGTTGTGAATCGAATGATCTTGAGCAGGCCCTCTGGCAACAGGGCAAGGTGACATACAGTTAAACAAGCCCTACAGCTAATTGTGCCAGTAAAACTACTTTATTGAGGTATGACTGGCACACAGAAGGCTGTCCATATGTGATGTGTACAGCCGGACGGGTTTGAAGATAAGTATACACCATGAAGCCGTCACCCCCATCTGTGCCATGAACATGTCCATCACCTCCAGAAGTTTCCTCCCACCCTCCTTATTCATCATCATCATGAATTTATCCTTTGAGAACCGTTGCTGTAGATGGCAGGGCTTCCAGAATGTGTCACCTCCCCGCACCCCACCACAGGTGTACAGCGGGCCACACGTCCCGTCGAGATGGGAGAAGCAGGACCGCTGATGACAGCCTGGCTTTGAGCTGCAGATCAGTCACCTGAGCGGCTCACAACCCCTCTGTGGGGCCCAGCCTGTGCCTGGCTTGTGCTCAGACCCCTTGTGTCCCGGCGGTGGTGACAGTGAAGATCCAAAAATAGCTGGTGAGATAGGAGAGGGTGTGTGTGTCAGTGACCTGGGAAGCAGGAGGTTAGGAGGAGGTGGGCCGGTTGGGGGTGGGGGGAGCAGACGAGCAGCAGAGATGACAATGTATGTCCCTCTCTGCGTGATTTCAAGTAGATGTAGCACTCATTGCTGCAGGTGGCGACCACAGCTGGGTTTGGAGCTATCATCCCGATTTATGCATCGAACAAGTAATTTTTTGAATTCCAAAGATGTGCCAGGCACTGTGCTTTGTGCTGAGGTTTCAAGAAATGAGTAGGAGGAGTGCCTTCAACTATGCAATTCTGCCCCTAAGTCTGTAATGTAATGAGGTGTCCCTGGGGAGCCATTGGTTGGGTGTGCCAGGCTCCAGCATCCTCGTCCACCCAGTGTAGACATCTCTCATTAAACCGAGAAGGGAGAGTGTGCAAGACAAGCCTGGAGTCTCCTTTCTCCCTCAGTCCTGTCAGCTTAAAGCCTGATGGAGGGTCAGGGCTCTTGGTCTTGGGTGCTGGGCTGTGGCCCTCATTTCCAGGCAGAGATGGAGACGGTGGCATTGTGGAAATGAAGGTCTTAGGTTGGGTGTCCCGAAAGCCGAGCCAGAGACAGGGCTTGGGTGGCGCAGAGTCCCTTTGGGAGATCTCAGGAGACAGGAGCAAGGGAATGGGGAAGTGATACCAAAATTGGGGGGCTGCCCCATTCTACCTCCAGGGGGCCAATGAAGGGCTTTGGGATTGGGCCTCAGAAGGGTAGAAGGCTGGGGCTCAGTTTCCCCCCAAGGTTGAGAGTCCTGAGCCTTTGTGTGCGCCACACTGGTGTGAGGGCTGGGTGGGCTGGCGCAGACCAAGAGGAGACTGGAGCAGAAAAACAAGGTGACGTGGTGTGCAGAGAGGTCCACCATGACGGTGGCTGACGTCAGAGGGAACGGCCCCAAGGTCTGTGCTGCGGCACTCTGCCCAGAGGCAGCCGTGGCCTCCCCGCCACTTACATGTGCCGTGTCTTTAAATGGAACAAGAATAAAAGGGAAATGCCTTTTTAGGCAAATTTAAGGACTATATAGGCTAAGAATTCAGAGTTGAACTCTAAACTTTGGGGTTGTTTGGAAGTTGAAGATCTGACTTAAAAGCTAAAATTAATTACAAAAAAAACCAAACTAAAATTCATGAGTCTTGCCCCCACCTTTTGTAGCTGGCTAGGTGCCAGGTGCAGGTGGGAGCTGGGCTGGGCCCCGGGAGAGAATACCCAGGCAGGGGCAGGGGCCTGAGGGCCTGAAGTAGGAGCTTGTGAGAGAAACAGTGAGGGGGGTGGCGGGAACTGCTGTTTTCCTGTGTTCTCTGCGCACGCTCAGCAGGGGTGCCGGCGCCTTCCCTCTGTTGAACGAGTGAATGGCTAACTGGCCGAGGGAACGAATGAATGGCATCAGTGGCCCGGCTGTCACTGCCACACGGCAGATGCCCTCACGTGCCCAGTTTCTTGCGGCCTTTCACTGGTCCCCTAAACCCTGGGCCCACGGCATCTGGCATCTCCGAACCCTGGATCATACGGGGCCCCAGTAGCAGCCCTTTGGGACCATCCACATCTCACCAGAAACATTCATTCCCATCTTGCCTTTCCACCTGTGAGACTTCGATTTAAAACCTGAAGACAGCTGACTCGGCTTTTAACAGATTAGTTCCCTGAAATCAGCCAACATCTGTCACGTCCCATTATACCTGTGCAGAAAATTAGAAGTGACTCCCCCGCGTGGAGCAGGGGCCAAGGGCAGCACACTCCCACTGGAGAGCCTCGAGGGCGTGAGACGGTGGCGTCCCTCTGGGCCTCTGACCTCTTCCGTGCCGCTCCGTCTGGGGGCCTTTCCACACCTGCGAGACAGGACTCCCTTGACTTGGTCTTCAGACCTGGGAGCTGAGGGAACGAGGACATCCTGTGGAGAGAGGGGGGCTGGTCGTTGCTCCACACGTGCTCGGCACGTGCGAAACTGTCAGCGGGTGTGAGCTGCTCGCATTCTCACCACCGTGACTGCTGTCCTTGTCATTATTCTTCTCATCGTTACTATATGTGGCAGCAGACCTGGCTGTGAATTCCCGCTCTGCTACCTTAGAGCTGTGTGCCTGTAGGCAAGTTCCCACACCTCTCTGAGGCTCCTTGTCCTTCGCTTTCATAAGGGAAGAATCGCAGCGGTTGTGGAAGCTGCTGGAAGGACTCCGTGAGGGAGCGGCATGAACTTGCGGGAACCTGGCCCAGGGCGTCTACTCTGTCCTGACCGTCATGCTTTTTCCCTTGGGCCCCCTTCACAGTGACGTGCCTCTGGTTTAGCGTTTATTTAATTTGGTCTGTGTGCCATTAGCTGTCGACATCCCCAGTGTTCCTCAGCCTCTGGGGATCACGCACGGTTTCTTTTTCATCTCTGCAGATGTGGAGGCCCAGCACCGTGCTTCACCCTCGGTCGGTGCGAGGGCCCGCATGCTGGGAGTGTGTTCGGTGGGTTTCCTCCGGCGTCAGGAAGGGACAGCGTCCAGCTCCACAGTGAAGGGGTCAGCATTTGAGGAGAGAAGCGACGTCTCCTGCTCTGTGTCAGGAGAGGTGACAGAACTGTGTTGGTGTGGCAAGAAAGGCCAGGGGTGCTTTCCTGACTTGGGGGCCCAGGCTGGGGCCCTCCCGCGGCTCTGGTGAACCTGAGGTCGGCTGCAGGGTCCGGCACTGGGCAGGCTGGACGCAGAAGCCCTGCGAGGTCAGACTGCATTCGACCCCCCGCCATGACTTCCTGCGCTCACCGCCCATGTCTGTCCGCATCAGGAAGTTTGGGGAGCCAAGACGGGGTGACGTGAGAAACTGTTCAGAGACCCCCTGAAGGCGTGTGTGTGCATGTTGTGTGAGCCTATGTTGTGTGTGTGTGTGTGTGTTGGACATGTGAGTGTTTTGGTGTGGGTGTTGGATATGTGAGTGTACGTTGGTGTGTGTTGAATGTGTGGTGTGTGTGCTTTGGATGTGTGAGTTTCAATGTGTGTTGAATGTGTGTTTGGTATTTGTGAATAATGGTGTTGGTGTGTTGCTATGTATAAGCTTGTATTGTGTGTGTTAGACACATGGGTGTGGATATGGGATGTGTGAGTGTATTGGTGTGGGCTTGTGTGTGTTGAATGTGTTTGGTGTGTGTACCGTATGTGAGTATTAGTGTGTGTGTTGGTGCGGATGTGTGTTGCTGTGTGTGGGGTTATATATGTGTGTGAAGATGGGTGTGTGTGAATGTGGGGGGGTGTTTGGTATGTGCTGACCTGTATGGATATGTGAGTGTGTGTTGAATAAGTGAGTGTGTGCAGTGTGTGTATTGGATGTGTAAGTGTTGGTGTCAGTGTGTGTTGGTGTGGGTGTGTTGGGTGTGCATGCTCAGCGGCAGCAGGTAGACTGGTCCATGGGATCCGCCATGTCTGGAGCCCCTTCTGGTCCTGTTTCACGTGACTGGGGACACACACTCTCTTGTGTCACAACCTTACTTATGTAAATATGGGCTATAAAAAATCAAAGCTTTTTGGCTAGAACATGAGGGACGAGCTGTTGGTGTCCCTTCTTCGTCATCCACTGACCTCCAGTGAAGGAGTTCGAGCTCTGTTTTCGGTCAGTTGGAACTTCTGTTAGCAAATAAAAATGCAGTAAGCATGACCCCCCAGAATATGAATAGACCTGACCCCGAGCTCCGCGGTTCTCACTTGTGAACGTGGAATATTCGCCCTGAACCGCAGCACGGCATCCTCCGGGAGAGGGGCAGCTCCGTGTCCTGGTTGTGGACGTCGTGCCGCAAACCCATCCGTGGGCTAAAACTCGGAGGACTCACATCAAGAAATTAAATAAAAATTTTTGAAATAAAAGTTTTGAATCTGTTTACCCTTGAAGACCTCTAAGGAAATTGTTGATGACATTAAACCCTTAAGCCTTATCTTGCCCGGTTTTTCTTCCTGTTTTTGTTGTGTTGTGGTGCGTTGGGGCAAAAGAGATAAATTTGTTCATCCTGTGACAGGATGGCGAGCAGGGTAACAGTCATTTCTGGAAATGGCCGGATGGGGGAACCCATGGAAACGACTCCGGGGAGTAAACAGCTGCTGGTGGCGGAAGCCCCTCTCTCACGCTGCCCCTTTATTCTACGTGCTGCTTCGTGTGTAGGTCACGGACGCGTCCTCTAAAACTTAAGGACAGTGACCGCCAGGAGCAGAGAAGCGACAGGCCCTGTTCCCTCTGAAGTGTCAGAGTCCAAAAAGAAGCTAAGTCTTCGTGGAGTTTGGTCCCCCAGCTTTACTATGCCTGCAGGGTCCTGCCCTTGGCTGTCCCGTCAGGCATCGTGGCTGTGACGAGCACACTCCTGTTTGAAACAAGCCATTTCCCCCCAAACCAGCTTTTCCCCGACGGCAGGCCTCCCACCTGAGATTTTCATGAGTATTACAGAGAACGAGCTGGTTTTGCAGGAAAGTTCTCTCGTCCCCCACAGAGAGTGGGTGCCCGCATGCCGTCTGGGGTGTAGTGGGTTCTCTTCTGTGTCGAGTGACGGACCTTGGAAAGGGGCCCCTGTCCCCAGCAGTCATCCTAGGCATGCTGAGGCCAGTTCGGACAGCCGGACCTGGGTCATGCACCCTCGTCACTGGGCCATGGCCCAAGGCCACATGCTGGGCACAGAGCCACGTTCCTTCTTCTCCCTCCCCAGTGACGGGAGCTTTTCACTTCCTCCTTTGGAAGAATCAAGAGGGTCACCGGCATGTGAACATCGTGTCACTGTGCCTTCTGCTCTGGCTGTCCTGGCAGTGAGAGGCCCTTCGGTTTGCAGATGGGAGCTCACGGCCTCGCCACGCCTGTGTGCCGCGTCCCTGTTGTGCTGCCCGGCTTGCGCTCTCTGCGTTCATTCCGGGGAGCATTGGGATAGCCTTCCCTGCTCTTAAGCATTCCCTTTTCTTTCTCAGAAGACGCTCCCCAAATCTCCTTAATTCAGTGCTCTTCCTCTGTTCCCTGCTCTAGCTCCCACATCCCGGGTCCTGACCTGGAATTCAAAGGCCTATTTTAAGGGCCCAGCCTTCCCCTCACCCTGTGTGGCCTCCGTGCCCACCAGGAGCCCCCAGTGCTGCTTTCCCTTAGGATAACTCCCCTGTCCTCCGACATCCCCCCCTCCCCGGATCTCAGACCCCCGAACCCCGCCCCGTTCCTCTCTCCTTGTGAAACTCAGGGGCCAGACCTGCCATGACCAGAAGTGATCTCTCCCTCAAGACATTTGGAGTTAGTGTAATCCGTCTCTTAGTCATCTGTCCATTTGATCTTCAAGGAAACTGCACTTCCCGGGGCCGGGGTCCGGTTCTTCAACCCGCTGGAGGAAGCAGGGCTGCCACTACCAGCCAGCTTCACAATGAGCTGAAACCACTAGCCAACACTGGCTCAACCTAGGGAGGTGACAGGGGGCCAGGCACCTGGGTCCCAGCATCCCACCAGCCGCCAGATGCAGGATGGATGAGTCTCTTAGCCCATTCTTTAGCTTCTGGATCGCACAATGTCCCACAAAGGCCTTGGGGACTGTGAATGTCTCCGCAAGTGGGCGGCGCTGTGTTGGGGGTTAGGTTGTCAATTCTCACCTTCCTCTTTCTCCTCTCCCTCTCCCTGTGTTCCCAGGATTCTCCCAAGCTAAGCCAGGTACTGACGTTACCTGCAGTGATGGGAACCCTCTAGACATCACATACTTGGAAGGGGGGGACCCGGGTTCAGCTTTCTGAATGTCACCTGTTAATTGCCTTCCTGGCCTGTGTCAGGGTCACCCCTGTAAGAAACGTATTCGTGTGCGACTCTCGGTTGCGGGCTGTGCAGATCCAAACAAGGTTTCTGCTGGCGCCAGCCGGAACCGTGAACTTGAAGGTAGATTTTCTCTGAGAAATGTGCCATTTAAAGTTTTTTCCCAACTTCTCATGCTTATATTCTGTGTCATGGTTTGTATGGAAAGGCACATATTTTCATCTCATCGCTTTACTTTATAAGCTCCATTCAGCAAGCAGGACACTGTGGACGCCGAGGGGACGCTGCCCTTGGCTCTGAGGAGAGTACCATGACTTCCTCGGAAAGAACATCTTTTCTGAGCACACACATTGGGATGAAAGCCTCAGAAATGGGAGGCACCACAGAAATCAGCCAAAGTGCCGAGTGGGCCAGACTTTCTCTGTGAGGGGCAAGTGACAATTTGTGTTTGCCCAGGCCTCTGGTTATGATGGTCATTCGTGTTTTCTGAGCATCCCAGGAACATGGCTTTGTGTGACCATCATCATAACTCAAGGTAGCTCAGACAGCACGAGCAGCCCCGTCGCACTGTGCGGTTAGTGCCTCGCCTGGGGCCGCCCATGTGTAAGTGACCAGCCCACAAGGGCAGCCTGTATGTCTATTCCATCCAGACGATTCCTGCCCTGCTGCAGAAAGCCAGGGGTGCTGAGGACCTCCGGGCTTGCATCCCGGAACCCCGAGGGATGCCGTGGGACGGCCTCTAGCTGCTCTAGGCAGGCGGGGGGCTGGGGTAGGCCCAGGAGTACGTTTGAGGTGAGCCGCCTGCTGTCTGTCCTCCTACCCTCCCACCCTCGTCCAGACAGGCGTCCTGTCCTCTGGAGAGTGCCGAGGAGCCCCAAGTCCTTTCCCTGTCCCGCCGGGGGGCCCGAGCGGAATGCTTGGTTCCGCGTGGACACTGTGGATTCATGTGCTGTTTGGGTTTTGTTCGTTGCTCCTTCCCTGTCCTGGTGGTGGTGAATCGTGGTGTCTGACACGCTGGACAGGGCAGTGTCCACACCCGCCATGAAGGGAACGCGTCCAGGTCAGAGGCCGGCGGCCCAGGCGCACAGCTGGGGCGTGCCACGCACCCGCCCATCACCCCACGGCGCACTCAGGCCTGGGTCCACCTTGGCCCCAGGAGCTCCAGGACAAGAATGAGGACAGGGTGGCTACGGCCCACTGCGATGCTGAAGGTCAGGAGCTCCCCGACCTGGGGCCTGGCCCCACCCCCGGCCGCACCTGCCCTCCGGTCACACTTCCCCGGCACTGACTCTCACTTCTTGCTGTGGAAGGAGGGTCCGTGCAGCTCAGATGTGGTCGTGTTCTCCCAGGTACCACAGTGGAAGCAGGAGGGACTTTGTACATACCCATGTGATCCCTCTTTCCATCTAGCAGGCAAGACTCACCACACAAATACTTTCAGTTTTGCCTGCATGGCACGCAAATTGCCGGGTTGGTTTTGCCACAGAGAATGAACATTTCTAATGAAACATGACAACACTGCCTTTCCCAGCAGGTGGGAGGGGAGCTCTGCTGCAGGAGGTTTGCTCCCCGCCGCCCTTGGGAAATTAGCTAGTGCCCGGAGCTGGCGAGGGAGCTGGAGGAGCCCCAGCTCGTTGCTGTCTCCTGGACGGGGCGCGCGCCGCCCGGCTGCCCCGTGTCCCCCGAGCTGGGCACCCCCGTCGGTGAGGCAGGCCGTTGGAGCTGATCGAGGCGGGCTGTGGGCTAAGTGCTCTGCACAGTTATTGTTTTTCTTATTTATTATAACTGTTCTTCAAGGACCTCCTCACGTTTCATGTCCTTATTCATCTTTCCCGGGCCACTCTGCTCTCCACGCATCTCTCCCTTGTCCGTTATAAATTCTCGTTGCATTTAAAATCTGTACTTTATGCCTTGCTTCTTGCATTGGAGGGAACTTTTGGACTTACGTTTGTTTTATCATTTGTCCTGGGTGTTAGTCTTGGGCAACCAGCTAGACTGTGAATGTCCTGGGTGTCCGTTCTAGCGATTAACATATTCTCCATACTTGATTGGGGGAGTTGAGGATTAGAGATTTCACAAGGCCTGTTAAAGGAATGCTATTCTATAAATCCCCTAAGCCTTTCATGAGCTGCAAAGGTCAGCATTAATGAAAATCATTTCAGGTTGTGTGGTTTTTTTGGTTTTTTTTTTTGTTTTTAATAATTTAGGTGTGTTTAAAAGAGCTTTTTCTGGAACCTTCATATGTTGCTGGTGGGAATGTGAAATAGTGCAGCTACTGTGGAAAACAACTTGGCGGTTCCTCAAAAAGTAGAATTTCTGTACGATCCCCACAATTCCACTTCTAGGTATGCACCTGAATTAAAAGCAGGGACTCAAACAGATAACTGATACATTATGTTCGTAGCTGCATTATTCAGTAGCCAGAAGGTGTCAACAGCCTAGATGTCCAGCAGTCAGAGAATGTGTGAACAGATTGTGGTCCATCTCTACAACGGGGTATTATCCAGCCGTAGAAAGGAGTAGAGTCCAACTGACCCTTCAAACAGTGTGCGGTTAGGGGCACTGACCACCCCCTGCAGCCAAAAATCCCCATATAACTTTCAGCTCCCCAGAAACTTAACTACTAAAAGCCTACTATTGGGGCACCTGGGTGGCTCAGCCGGTTGAACATCCTGCTCTTGATTTCGGCTCAGGTCATGATCTCAGGGTCGTGAGATCAACCCCTGGGTCAGGCCCCCTGCTGAGTGTGGAGTCTGCTTGGGATTTTCTCTCTCCCTCTTCCACTAAACAACAACAAAAGCCTGCTGTTGACCAAAGCCTGACCAATAACATAAACAGCCAATGCGTAATTTGTGTGTTATATGCATTGTATACTATATCCTTATAATAAAGTAAACTAGAGCAAAGATAATGTTATTAAGCAAATCATAAGCAAGAGAAAATACATTTGTAGTACTATACTTTATGGAAAAAAATCCCGTGTAAGTGGAGCCACGCAGTTCGAACCTGTGTTGTTCCAGGCTCTGCCGTCCCGATAGGTGCTGCTAGTGGAGGATCACCTGGAACGGGCTGAAGCAGCCGGACACGACCCATGGTGCTTGAGTTCTTGTCTGTGACATGTCCAGGACAGATGACTGTAGCCAGACAGAACACAGATAGCTGGTTGCCAGGGGCTGGGGGAGGTAAGGGGAGGGAGGCCCGGCTGGCAGGAAGGGGTTTTACTTCCGAGCCGTGGGAATGTTCCGGAACTAGGTAGAGGTGATGGTGGCATGATGCTGTGAGGTTATGAGATGCCACCGAATGGTTTGCTTTGAAATGGTTCCTTTTATGTCCTGTGGATTTCACTTCGATAAATTAAATATTTAAAAAGAAGAAAGAACTCTTGCAGGCTGAGAATTTGGGATGGGATAAGCTTTTACTGTGAACGGAGATTTAAGCCCTTTTGGGTATGTTTGTACTTGGGACCTGGCATTGTTAAAAATGCCAGCTAGGAGAGGAGTCGTTTTGAGAGCTGTATCTGTGTAGTAGCTATAGGAATGGATTTAAAAGCCCTTACAAAAGCAGAGTTTTGAGGGTGATTTATACTTTTCTGGTGCTAGGTTGAAGCACTAAAGTAAATTGGGGGTTTTCTTTTTTTCATTGACTTGGGAAGAAACGGCTTTATTGTAGCTGTCTTTGGGGGACCCCCGGGCGCCCCAGCATGTGAATGTGGAGGTTGGTGTTGCCCTGATGAACATGATATTACCTGAAGGCCAGGCGCCAACTGCCCAGTGAGCCGGGAGCTCCCAGAGTCTTGGGGCGGGGGGGATCTCCTTCTTCTCTCTCCCTCTCTCTGTCTCTCCTCCCTCTCTCTCTTTCTTCCTCTTTCTCTCCTTTCTCTCTCCCTCTCTCTCCCTCTTTCTCTCTCTCCCTCTCTCCCTCTCGCTCCCGCTCTCGCTCTCCCTCTGTCGTATAAAGGGGACAGTCCTGGCCTGGGAGAAAAAGACCTTTGTTGATGATATTTTAGTATTCCTAAAGTATACAGTAGAGCTGATTGTCGAGTTGGCAACCCTGAAATGAAGCCCCAGCTCTGCCGCTTCCCGACTCCGTGTTCGTGGGCAGGTTGCTAAGCCGTCCTGTGCCTCAGCTTTGCGGTCCCTGCCCTGGGGACGCTCGCGCCGGCTTAGGAACGTGGGGACGAAGTGAAGGGCGCACATGCAGGGACAGGGAGGCCCCCGGGAAGCAGAGCCTCTCTGAAGAGGCAGAGGTTGTGACTGCGTGTCGCCCGTGGAGTGTTGACTCCAGGGAGCTCAGGAGCTCCCTTCAGTCCCTCCCGGGGGCCTCCCCACTGACGCACACTTTCTTGGCACCGCGGAGGGGGAGTGCAGAGTACCTGGGTTTTGTTTGGTCTTTCATCCCCTGTCTTCCCTAATCGATACAGATGCCCGCCCCTGGGTTCCACATGGAGAGTGACGTTTCATTCTCCCGGGCCTTTAGAGGAGAGAGAAATCGGTGTGTCACCACGTGCGGGTTTCCACATTGTCCTCTTTCCCCACTGCTGTCGCGAAAACCGAAGTTCAACAAACATGACATTATCAGTGGCTTCCCAGGGACCTCTCCTTGCCTTGGCGTCTTACTCTGCGATATACTATCCCCTTCTGGCCACTTCTCCCAAGTCTTAACCAGTCACGTGTCCACCCGTCTCCAATTCTTGATTTGTCGTTCCTTCTTTCCCCCTTCACCCAGGAAGGTTTCTCGGACGCCCACTAGAAGCAGGGCTGCACGCCCTCAAGGAGAATGAGAAATCACTGCGATCACAGCAAAGCTGGATTAAGGCGGGCTAAGAGTTCATTAAACTCAGTTTCTGTAGCCATTTTATTCCCCAGTCACGCTCCCCCACAATTCTGGGTAATTTGTCCAAAACATCTTTTGCAGGGTGTGTTTCGTGACTCTTTGTAAGTCTCCCTTCCCAGGTTTTTCTCTTGAATGTGTGTTCTTTCTCTTCCTGGAAATTCGTACTGGTTGTGTCAAACATCTCCAATGGCTTCTGGTTCTTCGCTTTCCTCTGGCCTCTTGGAAAACTTGTTAACGTCCTCTGACTCAAATATATCCATTTCCGTTTCACGGACACAGACATTTGTCCTCCCTTGTCGCACCGACGTCAGGTGATTGGGTTGGCATTATCAGTCCCGTTGCATGGTTGGGCGGCCCAGGAGGTGGCGTGGAGAATCCCCCGCAGCCCCCCAGCTGGCGGGGGGATGAAAGGTAGCCCTGGACCTCTCAGCGGCCGTGCGGTTATATTTAGGCTCTGCCGTCCGTGGTGGGGCTGCCCACTGTGATGGTCACTTTGATGACGAGGACTGCTGTTCACTGGAAACCAGGCTGCCCGCAGCCTCCTCTTTATTGCTCGAATACACGTGGCTGCTGGCCGTGGGAGACAGTATGAATATTAATAAACTATATTTCACTTTTATTGCTTTTTTATTAGGTTTTCATGGAGATGGTGTTTGTGAGTGAAGTCCAGGCGCTGAGCTATAGACAGGCGTTTTGTTTTCTTGACAAAATGGCGAACCTCGCAGCCAGAGGCAGGGGTGCGTTTAGGAGCAGCCAGGAGGAGAAATGTCGGTCAACATGGCAGGCCATATAAAATGGGACGAACCTGTGAATTTTCATATTGTAACTATCCTCGGAGGCAGATAAATACCGTCATTCAGCAGTTCTGCGGGGAATTTCTCATGTGGCTGCAGCAGCGCCCTTCCCCACAAGTGATTCCGGCACCTTCCCCCGGGGTTGTCATGGGAGTGTTGCCCTCCTCTGCAACCCCCGGACCCCACAGCCCTCCCCCCCCCCTTCCACAGCTCATCTGACATCTTTCCACCAAACCAAAGCAGACACGCCCTCCCCCGTCTCTCACGCCTCACAGTGTCTCTCCATTCTTGGGTGAGCATGAACGCCACTGGGCCAGCAGGTGACGGCAGACTCGTCCAGACCATTGGACCGGGACAGGTGGCCCTTTGAGACCCAGAGAGACCAGAACGGAGTCCCTGTGTGGCTCCAGCGACAGGAGACGGTTCTGTGCTGGGGCAAGAGTCATCCCTCGGTGACGCCTGTGGTCCTGCCCCGTAGGAGGACATTGTCTGGAGCTCTGAGCTGAGCGTGGCCAGGACATGTGGCTCTCAGGCCCCATCGTATCGCAGTGGAGATGGAGATGGTCTTCCCTGGGCCAGGTGACAGAGCCTCGCCACATAACCTTGTGTCTTGTGCAGCGTGGGAGGGCACGTGTCTCTGGCGGCGTGGTGTGTGACTGTGGGAGAGCTGTAGGGGACAGGTCCAACCAAACACGCCTGTTTCATGAGTCGGGAAGATCAGATTTGTGGCTGCTAACTTGAAATTAAATGGTGTATTTCCGCCAGGTCAAAAGACCTAAGAAACCCAAAGTGATGGGTAATGGAGAATATTTAGATTTGATTGTTCTTGATTACTTATTGAATAGGAGGGAAAAAAGCATGTTCCTGCTTTTTCAATTCCAGACTTTGTCTCAGTTTGGAATCCATTACTCCATGGAAAGACTGTACCCTTCATACACGTAGAATTTGCTCGTTTGTAGAATTCGATTATCACCCCTTTCGTGTCTTCAGTTTGCAGCACTCTTTACTGAGTGCCTATTGCATGCCGAACACTGTGCTTTAATACTCTGTTGAGTGCAGGTATTTTTAGAAACAGTCAATGAGTCACAATATTGGAGAATAAAGAATATCCTGTGTGTATACATTTTCCAAGTGACTGAAATGTATCCATTTCAACACCAAACTTATCCATTTTAATACCCTTTTCCTAGACAGAAATCTGACCAGAAGACACCGTAGCACCCAGTACCTTGTGGTAGAGAGTAGAAGACGAGGGGGAATAGCCCTGACCTTCAGCGACCCACCTGCTGTTGGCCACGGGCCTCCATCTACCCCTTGTGACAACCGTTATCATCCCCACCTAGGAGACGAAAACATCGATTCTCTAGAAACCAGTTGCCAGGTGGCACAAGGCTAGTAGTTAAGTGGCTGCTGGGATTTGAACCAGACGTGTCTGATTCCCAAACACACGCTCCTACCAAGGGGTGTTCTGTCTCCCACCGAGCCTTTTCTTAATCCCTCAGGGTTATCATTACAAGTGTGCTAAAATGTGCTCATCTCTAGAGATGCACTTATGCATTCTCTTTAGATGTTTAATTCTCTTTGCTCCAAAGTTAAAAGGCTCTTGTTATCTCTGTTCATTGAATTCTTAATAAGTAGAGCTGCCGTTTATTAAGTGCCTATTATGTGCCAGGAACTACACACACACACCCCCCATCTCTATTCTGCGTACCTCTTGCAGCTAAATATTTTGCCTGTTTTATTAATGGGGAGACATTGATAAATGTCTCAGAGAGGTTAAGGCAATTGCCCGCAGTCCCATAGCCACGAAGGGATAGAGCTGGGTCTT
This sequence comes from Ailurus styani, assembly GCA_002007465.1. Lineage (NCBI taxonomy): Eukaryota > Metazoa > Chordata > Mammalia > Carnivora > Ailuridae > Ailurus > Ailurus styani. The sequence continues at coordinate 3,015,737 of LNAC01000057.1, forward strand.
TCTGCCTCCAGACCTGTCATGTTTCCCCAGAGCGGTTGGTCTCTGGTGGTCTCAGGGTTCAGCCGTCTCTGCTCAATGCTGTCACAGTGCTACCCCCTTCCCCCCTCTGCATGTGATGTCCCAACCTGCTCAGGACTGCAGAGTCCAGTCACCAGACTTGTTAGAGGTCAGGAAGAAATAGTGCACACAAGCCAGAGGACCTGGAGTCTCGCTTCAGGCTGGACATGTGACCTTGAGCAAATCATTAACTCCTGGAATTTTAAATGTGTAAACTCCTAGTCCCTGCCTCCCCGCCGAGGCATTTGTCACACACGGAGGAGACTTTCTGTATGCTCCATCCACATAACGTGTGTAGGCTGAGTTGTGTTTCGTACATATGCACACAGCTTTCTTTTCTGATGCATATAGATGCTATTTTGATTAATATATCAAAAAACATGATGTGGGTGCCATAGCTTTTTTGGCATTTTATATTTTCTGTTGGAAGATAATAAAAGTACAATTACTCCCATGTGGCTTTGACTGCCCCCCTTAGCCCCCAGTTTGAGAGACGAGGCTGGAGGTCCGCTGAATGTCCGGGACTGCAGTCCCCACCGCAGGGGGAGCGCCTGCCCCGCGCACCTCAGTCGCATCGCTGTGCGTGTCCAGGACGCGGAGACACCGTGTGGGGGGCACAGAGCCAGCTGTGCGGCTCAGCCCTCGCAGAGCGGTGTCGGGGTGAAGCAGGCTCTTCCTGGAGGAGGCATCTCCACAGCCAGGGCGCACGAGCTTCGTGCGTGGACTTGAGGACATCTGTTTGGGGTGCTCAGACACCTTTCGGAGTTTACTTCCAGATTCTGGATTATGTCCTTGTAGTTGTTGATGCCAAATAAATGAGCCCCAGCCATTTGTATATCTCTACTAAAAAGAGAATACTGTTTCAGGGACTTTGTAATCGGAAACTGGTCAATCAGATTGGTCATTTCTCCGAGCACTGGCTTATTGGTACCTAACAGCAGCAACAACAGGGATGCCTGGGCGGCTCGGTCATTGAAGCGTCTGACTCTTGGTTTCAGCTCAGGTCATGATCTCAGGGTCATGAGATCAAGCCCTGCATCAGGCTCTGTGCCCAGCAGGGAGCTGGCTTGGGATTCTCTCTCCCTTTTCCCCTCCCCCTGCACACGCCTGTGCATGCGCGCCACCACTCTCCCTCTCTCTAATAAATAAACTCTTTAAAAATCGCCTGGGTGGCTCAGTGGATTAAAGCCTCTACCTTTGGCTCAGGTCATGATCTCAGGGTCCTGGGATCGAGTCCCGCATCAGGCTCTCTGCTCAGCGGGGAGCCTGCTTCCTCCTCTCTCCCTGCCTGCCTCTCTGCCTACTTGTAATCCCTCTCTGTCAAATAAATAAATAAAATCTTTTTAAAAATAAATAAATAAAATAAAAATCTATATATAAATAAATAATTGAGAAATAGTAACTGTATGTAGATATGCCTGTTGGTACATTAAAATCCTTTCGCTTTTCACAAATTTTATTTTTGAATATGGGGATTTTTTTTTTATTTCATTTTTTGTACAATGTGGTCCTGTTAGATTCAGTACCTTCCCTGAAACGAGAAATAAGCGTAAAAACCTCATAGTATATTTCTAAAGAATCTCTGGATTCGTTTCCTAAGACACAGTTCTTAATTCATTATTTATTTTTAATACGTAAGTTGATCATTGACGGAGTCCGGTCATGTATACTATTTCGTTTAATCATCAGACCAGCTCCGTTTCGTCCCCACTTACACGTGTGGAAACTGAGAAGCTGCCTTGCCGGCCACACAGCCAGGAAGGAGTCAGGCCAGCCAGCCCCGGCCCCGGCCGGCTCGGCCAACAGCAGGCTTCCATTTCAGCCCAGCTTCTCACGCAGCAATTGCGTTCCATAAAGTAGTGCCAGGTCAGAGTTTAAGTGATTCCAAACAGCGTAATACTGGTGGGGAGAAAAGAAAACCCAAAACCTCAGAAGAGGCAGCCTCCGTGACACGGCCCATCTCCTGTCGTGGGTTACTGTGCAGAAAGAGGACGTGCGTTCCTCGGCGCTCCCTCCGCAGACGGGAGCGCTGGAGTTTATGAATGATAATGCGAAAGGGCGCGTCTGAGTGCTGAATTGCCAGCAACTGCCATGTTGGTGGATGCTGGGTTTCTCAGCAACGGCGCCAGATGTTTGCACAATAGAAACTCCGGAACTGCAGGGACGTGTGAGCCAGGCTTGCCGCTGACCCCGTGTGGAGCCAGTACCAGACTGGGGCAGCACGGAGGGGAGGCTTCTTTTTGTCTGAAGCAGGCATTTCCTGCACAATCCCAGCGCTGGGGCACCGAAGGCCATCTTGGCAGTGACCTAATCCCACCTCCTTCAGGGCGGATCCTGTTCGACACCCTTGTGTTGAACACATACAAGGTCCAGGCCCGTGGCAACGTGCTGGAGAGAAGCCGTTTCAAGGCCTGGGAGGCAGACTGGCCAGGTTCAGACACCTGACTGGTCGGGGGCCATCCAGCGAGCAGGACCAGCTCCCCTGACTCCGTGTCTAGTGCTCCTTCGTGCCGGCCAGCAGGTGTTCTGTGGTGCGGTGGAGGCGCTCTGGGCACAGCTCCTTCCCGAGCTCTTGCCTGCCGTCCCTTTAAAATCTGTCATCTCTGCTCTTCCCTGGTCCTTGGGTACCTGGCGTTGGGCCCCCGTGTGCCCCTCTGCCATCTCAGTCCCCATCCCTGTCAGGGATATTCTGTCTCCCGGGGTTACTGACTCATTTCCCTGGACTCTGTCCTCCTCCTCCTATTTTTCTAATTTCAGAGTTAGAAATCTCTAGACCCCAATTAGTCTTGACTCTTGTCTGGCAACATCTAGGCCGTAATTTTGAAGTTCTGAGCCTCATGATTAAATGTGAGGTCAGATATTACCCTCAGGCCAGTGAGAAGCTGGTGACAGGCAGGTCTGCAGGGGGCAGGAATGCCATCTGGACTTGCTCGGCGAGAAACCCTTCGGAGCAGCTCCCTGTAGCCGGCAGAGTACTAGGCACCTCCACCGGTTTGGCTGCTACATATAAATGGTGTGGTGTGAAGACAATTGTGGGCTATTTCACAGGAAATCATTATTTTCACTCCAAGTCGGATAGCGAGTCGATTCTCTCTCACAGGAGAGCATATAACATAAGTAACTTCAATAGGATGCACTTAAAATAGCTAAATCTTAACTCTGAGAACTTCCAGGTTCTCTTTTGCCCGTGACCTTTCTTGTGGTCGTTGAATGAGGCAGTCAGTCCCATTAACACCAGCGAAATGCGAACCACCTCTGTCTGATTGCATGTGTCTGGTTTGGTCAGATTCCCCCAGAGCAGAGGAGGCCTCCCTGACAGCTCCCAGGGAGACGACCACGGCATTCGTGGCGCTCAGCAGGCCCCTCCATGCCGTAACAAGATCAATCTTTAGCTCTTGCTCTGGGTCGCCAACTGGCAACTAGGAACATTTTCATTTAGAGACTTTCTCTTGATATGTCTTGGGAATATTACGGTTTGCCTTAGCAGTGACACCAGATGACATGAGCTCTTAATTAAACTGGAAATGAAATTGTGATATATTTTAGTGTTCGTAAGCTCCTGAAAGTACCCCCAAAGTCTTAGGAGCTAATGGTCCTTTTCACTAACTTTTTTTCCCCCAGGTTCTGTACGGGTGGCGTTAAATATATACACGTAGGCAGAATTCTCCTTGTAATGAACGTTAGTATTTTTAAGTTTGCCGTCTGGGTGTTGGTTGAGTGGGAGGTGGTAAGAGGGAAAGTAATTTTACATGGGAATTCATCTCTGATGTTAAAAATAGTAGTCACCAGAGACAGGCGATTGATACACAAATATTATCCCATACCACATTATGCAGGGAAGCATTTGATGCTGAAAGTGTAGGCTGCACTTGAAAGTAAATAGACCAGCCCTCTGAGATATTTACCTGTAACTGGGATCAGACCCCCGCAGTAGAGCCCTTGGGAGAGAACCAGACAGGAGCCATCAGCTTCCACCTCCTGGCCTTTAACATCCGAGCCAGACCCAAGAGGGTGAGAGTATGAAGCCAGTTCTTTCAGACCTTTCTGTGTCGTCCAGTGTCTGGTTGCCCCTCGGCTACTGCTGACGTTCAGGGGTCAAGTGATCACGTACCTGACAGTCAGTCCCAGTTAGCGGTGGCTGTGAGGAGAGGAGCTGGGAAGGACAGGTGTAGAGGAGCCGAGGAGCCTGCAGAGCCGAGACAGTGCCGGGGCGGATGTACGGT
>LNAC01000057.1:3020258-3112031 GCA_002007465.1 Ailurus styani
GGGGGTGGGGGCGCAGCTTGAGCGTGAACAAGTCATCAGCACCAGACTCACATGGTCCGGAAGGAGCAGGACCTCACCAGGCTGGATCTGGCCAGACATCGGGGACAGTGAGAGGCAGTGTGCGTGCGTGGGTATGTGCGTCCCCACCTGTGCACCCGCATGTGTATGCATGCCTATGTGCACACATGTGCACGTGCACTTGCACATGCTGTGGCCCGTCGCACTTCTCCTTCCAGGCCTCCTAGGCCATCTGTGTTTGCTGACCGTGGCAGTACCTCACAGTAGGTCGGTAGGTCGGAGGTGCTCAGGGACAAGGGCAGACTTACCCTGCATGTACGCAAACTCAGCTTCCCAGAGCTTGACTGGAAGGACGTGAGGCCTGGTTCTCCCCAGAGATCTTCACCCTCTTTGTAGGAAACGGTTTCATCCCATATCTGCATTACTCTCCTACCTTCTCACCCGTGCGCCGGCCCCAGAGCTGTCTCAGAACATCATTGAGCACAAAGGAAAGTGGTTTTAGCCAGAATTTTGTTTAGTTTAGGGCAGGAGGGGCTAATTATTAGATACCTCCCCCCCTTAATGCTTGAGGTTTGCAAGTTTAAGCGCCTAGGGGACGAGTATTTCCTGCAGATGCTGGCGAGGGGTGCCTGGCAATAGACTTGAGGCGTGGCTGGGGGAGTGAGACAGAGAATGGGGCTGACTTACTACTCGTGCCCTTCGTTAGACTTAAAACTGAAATTCTTCGGTAACATTAAGTGTTCTGTGTTCAGCACATTTGCTATTGACTCCGATTCCAAGATTTACCATTAGGTGCATTCAGATCAATAATTAACCTCACAGGGCTCACGCTGTGCACCAGCCACTGTGCCATTTGCAACGGAGAGCACGGACCGGAGCAACAAACGCTCCTGGTCTCAGGAGCTCTTCACTCTTGGGGGGCCACTGCGGAGCACGGTCACTACTGCCCTGCCCCCCAGAAGGACGGGGGGTGGGGCGGGGCAGGTACACAGCGCAGGGGGAGTGGGGAAGGCTTTCCGTGGGCCCTGCAGGAAGTACAATCGACATCTCCCTCGTCGGTGCCCCAGGCCCTCATTCTGACACTTTATTGCCCACGTGTTTATAGGTGTGCCCTACCCCCACTTAGCATCTCAGGTGCCAAGTACAGGGCCTGACTCACTGTCGGTCCCTCCAGGGATGCTCGTGAATGAGTGAATGAATGAATGAGTGAACATACATTCGTTCCAAGGACGGATGAGCCTGGGGAGGCAAGTTGGACTGAATTAGAAGGCCCTGGAGTGTCATGAATGTTACAGCTCCTTGGCAGTGAGGGTGTTTCCCTTCTAGGGAGGAGGCAGTGTGGCCCGCAGTCTGCACCACGCACAGGGTGGAAGCACAGCCGGCTCGGTTCCTGACTGCGAGCCGAGCCCCAGCCCGGCCCAGGACCTGTTCCGAAAGTGTGCTGTTAACAGAGGCAGCAAATAAAGGGAAGGAACCAGATCTGAAGAATGCCGCTGTGATTCTCGGGCTAGGAAGAGCAGAGCCCCCTCAAGCCAAGCCACCGTGGCCTGGGGCAACTGCAGGTCCACGGAGAGGCTATCCTGGAAGCGGGGCCCTGGGTCACTGGACAAAGAGATACAGGGAGGTTCCAGCATGGAGAACTTCAGGCCTTCCACTCCTAGGAGGCTGGAGCACCGGGCCTCAGTGTGTGAAACGGCAGGTAATCCAGAAATCTTTCGACTGTGGAAGCAGATATGTGCTTCTGTTTATTTATAGAGGTGCCTGGTGTTCTGAAAATTCACCATGAAGTTTCGAGATCAGCTTTTAATAAAGACAACTGAAGAACAAGATTGCTCCCTCCCTCCTCCCCCATGCAACCTCCAGCCTCTCCCCAGGCCTCACTGGGGATGGTAGCGTGCTTCTAGCACCGAAACAAGCTGAAGAGAAGGCTTGAAAGCTAAAACCAGAGAGAACTTTGCAAATTTCCTTTTTCAAATCGGTTATGTGGTGTGGTGGCTAAGACACTGACCCAATTGAAACTTCTAGGCTCCATCGGAGAGCTGCGTTTAATGGCCTCGTCTGTACATTTATATTAGGAAAGGGGTGTTACCAGCTCCCCCAAAGTGCAAAGTCTACCCAGAATAGAGATGGAAGAGTGGCTTTATCATCTAGTGAGTCAACATCAGCCAAGAGGAAGGATGAATATAGCATCATGATATTCTGCACGGGAAGTCCACGGGCACGGGAAGTCCACGGGCAGGCGCACTGGAGTGGGGGGGCTGGGTAAGGCAGCGGCTCCGGGGCGTCACAGGGGCCCCGGGCCCCATGGCGGACTGGGGACACAGCCTGTAGAAGCAAGCTTCAGAGGGTCCCCAGAGCCACTGTCAGGCTGCCCTCCGAGCTTTGTCAGGTGGCTGTGATCCAAAACGGAAGGGCCGTGCCCTCTTGTCCTGGTTGGGACGTTCAGGAAGCACCCCGAAGACTACACGTGCCCACAGACGGGAAGAGGATTCTGTCTTCCGAAGCCTCTCGGCTGATCTTAACGTGAAGTTAAAAATGATTCCCCACATTCGAGGCCTTTCTTCAAGCCCATTTAGGATACAGTCCGTGAGGATTCTGTTCCTGGGGACATTCAAGATAACCCATGTCTGTCATGGTCTGTACTTTAAAAAACGTCTCTCGCCCCATAAACACCCTTGTAAAACAGCTTCCCCTCAACACCCAAGGCACCCTGTGGGGCAGCATTTTAAGTCAGCGACATAAATTCAACATGAGGTACCTAGTGTCAGAGTTTGAGGCCACTTCTCCTTCCAAGTGCCACACCCAAGGGAGGGCCCTTTTTTCCCAAGGCTCCACACCTGCTGCCTGCCGAGCTGTTTGGGCTCCGGCAAAGCTGGGGTATAAATCAGGACTTGCTGTGGGGAGGGAGCCTTCTGGAGGCAGATCCTCAGAAGAGGGAATGTGGAGCCAGCTGGATGGAATCCACCACAAACAGCCTGGGGCAGAGTGGACCCTCTGCTTCCCAGAGTGGTTTGAAAATGTCAGACCTCCGCCAAATTCTGCTGCAAGAGTCTTTGGGGAGGTGGAGGGGCATTCTTCGGAGATGGGTTCACCCTTGGAAAATTCCAGATTCACCCTTGCTTGCCCACCTTCTCATACCCCGTCCACACTCTCCTTTGTCATGATCTGCAGGAAGCTTTGCTCCGCTCCGTTTCTGCCTTCAGGGGTGAGAAAGCCTAGTGTCCGCGTCAAAATGATTCTTGATAAAGGCATCCTAGGTGTTAAGTATTTATTTTAAGGTAAATGTTCTACTTCTGAGAGGTTAAAAAAACAAATGTGTTTTCATGCAGAGCCTTTTTACCAGGCAGTGCAGGAGTGTCTTTAGGCTTTTTTATTTGGCTCTGCGGCAGCAGCCACCTAACAAACTGGATTCCTGAGCTGAGCTGACAAGGATGCAGAAATGAAGAAATAAACAAAAAGCCATGTTAATTTCAAGCTTCAGTAGGAACACAAAAAGAAATACTAACATTCGCCGAATGACAAATAATGAAAGGGCTAGGATTTGCTAATGCTTCTAGCGAGGTTTTGTAAGCTCTCCTGGAATTTCCTCCCCATCAGGTAGGGCACGGTTATAACTAGCAGTGCTAGGTGGTTTAATTTGAAGATCAGTACCTGCTAGCATGTGGTGTTCCTAAGACGATTCCAGGGCCCCATTTAGTCCTTTCTCATCGACTCAGAGTCGCCCCATCTCTTTAGTGTGATCTTCATAATTGCTGGTCCGCTGAGTAAAAAGTCACTTGACCTGGCAAGAAGGATGGTCACAGTTGTTGTTGTTTAAGATATTTTTTAAAAAGAAAAGTAGGTCAGCCTCCAGCTCCCATTTGTTTCCTGCCTTTTCTACACCCCTGTCCTTCAGAAGTCTGTCTTCACCTTGACACCATTATTTTACACACCGAGGAACATTAAGGTTCTACAACGTATACGCCTGTATCAGGTGAGACATAAGGCACCGTCCACTTCTGTTTACTTTAATTCAGTTTAGGAAGTGGTTTCTGAGTACCTGCTCTGTGAGGTGAGGCGTAGACACAGGCCTGTGGTATCTCATGGCAAGTCAGGAGCGGGAGCTTCATCTGGCTTCTTCCTCCTCTTGACGTCATCTCCTCCCTGTCCCTGCCTGTACTAGATTATAACATTCACACACATTCACTTTGTACACTCAGCACTTAGCAAGTGTTTGGCTCACAGTGGGCAGCCAACAGATGTCTGATGAAGGAGCCGATGGGCACGGCAAGAAAGGTGTAACGAGACACGGGCCTGCAAGGTGGACGGAAGACGGTGCAGGACATTGACAGTCAGTGAGTGTGAGGGGCTCCAGGTGAGGAGAGCAGTGTTTAGTCTGGAGAGACCGGAGTGAGAACAGCCAAGAGGTCAGCATGGTTGAACCTTGGGATTCCTACGGAGTGGTCAGCGGACTGTGGCAGGCCAGCCTCGTCCACTGTTCATTAGATGCTCTGTTGGCCAAAATGAGGGCAGTTGACCTTTGAATAATGCAGGCGTTAGGGGCACCAACTCTGTGCATGGTTGGAAATCTGTACATAACTTTTGACTCCCCAAAAACTTAACTACTAATAGCCCACCGTTGACCGGAAGCCTTACCAATAAATAGTCAATTAACATGTATTGTATATATTAAATATTTATTATGTACTGTATTCTTACATTAAAGTCAGCTAGAGAGAAGAGAATGTTGTTAAGAAAACCATAAGGAAGAGAAGATATATTTGCAGTACTGTACTATAAAAAAAAAATCCATGCAGGGGCACCTGGGTGGCTCAGTTGGTTAAGTGGCTGATTCTTGGTTTCAGCTCAGGTCATGATCTTCAGGTCCTGTGATCAAACCCTGAGTCAGGCTCCCTGCTCATTGAGGAGTCTGCTTCTCCCTCTCCGTCTGCTCCTCCTCCTCTCTCTCTCTCTCTCTCTCTTTTTTCTCTCTCTCATAAATAAAATCTTTAAGTAAATAAATAAAAATTAAAACTCCGTGTATAAATGGACCAGTATAGTTCTAACCCGTGCTGTTCAAGGGTGAACTCTAGTTGTCATCCATAGTCTACCAAGCTGAAAATATCTGTTATCTGTCCCTTTACAGAAAGAGTTTGCTGACCTTCGCCCCAGAGGAATACACAGGGATGGGTGCAGGTAGCTGAGGACCACATTGTAATGTATCAGTGTGTACTTGGCTGTCTTGATCAGGAGACTGACCTGGTCAGAGGTGTGGTTTAGGAAGGTTAACATGGGAGTGATTCCGTGGGGCGGAGCTTCAGGGAAGGAACTGGGTGTAGAAAAACCAGTTAGGAGGACGTCACAGTGGCCATCTCTTCGGGCATCGCTGCAGGGAGCTCACCATTTGGAGTCTTCTCTGAAGGTTGACTTGCCACACTTTGTCCACTGGACTAGAAACCTTTGCCCTTCTCCCAGTTCGTGTCACTCATTTGGGGTCCCACCCTGAAGCTCCTTCCAGAAAACTCAAGTCAACCCCACCTAACTGGTCAGGCTCTCACTTTTAGTGTTTGTGTGTAGATGTGTGTTCTGTCTCAAAACCTGTCCATACCCTGAGGCCAGAGGCTTTGACCTCACTTCTCTTCAGTGGTTAGCTAATATTTGGGACATAACTAGACCTTTCTAAATGTTTGTTGATGATACAGTCACTCAACAGGATGTGTTGTTGGAGGAAATAAACCCCGTCTCATTCCATACATTAGTCAGAACCCATCAGGCCAGTAATTGCAAGAGCAAGCATCTGTCTGTCTAATGCATCAGCATCCATCAGATAAAAGCAGTTCAACCCCCGTCAGTCGTTTCGGCACAATAAAACTAAAATTAGACACAGCATAAATACAGTCAAGACAACGACACTTATCCCACTGTTTGTTTTATGATTGATAGAGGCAGAATGCTAAAGCATCTGGACTTTAGGGACAGTTCAGTGAGATGGCTTCTAGAGAGAGGAGCCTGGTGGATGGAAGGAAGGTGATGGGGGGTCTGGGACCTCAAGTTCACATCTAGCACCTCTTTCCCATCGCAACCCTAACGCCTATCAAGGGTACGAAATGCAAAAGTTTTGGAAATACAAATTGGGTTTTACTTAGTAATATTCATTAATGACCTAAATCAAGGGAGAATCTCCTACCTAACGAAGTAACTAATTCGCTCTGGGAATTGCTGTTGGAAACAGGAGACTAATTGATTAATGTGATCATGGTGTTCATTTCTCTTCCTTCTGTGGAAAGGAGCCAGGATTCAGCCCATGCCAGGTTTAGTACTTGGGGCTAGACCAGATCATTCTGCCTGGAGTCAGTCTTGCTTCTCTCCACCCAACTGGCCTGATCCCCATCTCTGTGCTTTCGTTCCCACTCCCTCCACAAAGGAAGGCCGTGTCTCTAGCACTTTCACTCTCAAACCTCACGAGTTCAAGCTCACTCTTTGGATGGATTCGGGCTATCCATCCCTTCTTTAAGTCATCGTTTTACCTAATCAATACCATACAATTTAGCATTTAATTTTTCTTATTACTTTATGTATGGGATAATGGAAAGGGATTAGCATATTAAAAAAAAACCTCTCCCGCCGTTTTACATGGTGTGAAACCTGACCTCACTGAGCCGATGAGCAGACGTCATCTCAGCTCCGAGGGTCCGATGAGACAGTGGAGGGGAACCCACGTTCTGGCCATTGGTGTCATTGCCATTGTTGGCTATGTATCTCTCCACTTCTCTACTACGTTGATAGTTAAGATCTCCAAACCAGCCATCAACCAGCTTTTCAACACCCTTTATGAATGGGCTTTACCCTGGGCCAGTTTGCTGGCAGTAAACAGTTCTTAAACAGACGTCCTCAGGTTACCGACTGCCATTGTAGTACGAGGACAGAGAAGACCCACCTGAAACAAAGACAAGAATTCAGATGGCAACCCCCCTCCCTGGGTTGGGCCCAGCGCGCGCCTCCCTCCCTCGGAGCGCGGCAGTGAGGACCTCCTCGGCCCCCGGAGCCCTCCCACAGATGGCCCGACAGACCTCGGTCCCCAGGGGCCCCCCAGCCCTCATCTTCCTCGTTTAGTCTTACAACAAGGAGCAGAAGATGTCGGGGCTGCTGTGCGGAGAGGGGGATCTGGCCGTGAGCTCGGGAGCCCCGCCGGCCGCCTGGCTGACCGAGTATGAATGAAAGCGAGGGCACGTCACTGTCAAGGTCAGACGCCCGCACTACTGTCTTCATTTGTTGCTAGCCAACACGCTCCTTCTGTTTGTTTCCCCTGGCAGTCTTTCATTTCACCCTCCACCTGCTCTTGAGCGCTCGGTGGGGCCCACAGCAGGGGGTGGCTCTGTGGGTTCCCGGTACAGTTTAGAGGCTCTCCTCTCCCCACCCCCCACCCCCCCCTTTTTTTTTCTTCATAAAAAATGTTCTAACCACGGCTTTTGTAATCACCTCTGTTCTAACCACTGGGACTTTCTGTTCTAGACAGATTTATTGCTATTAAAATATTTGTCTTAATTGTTGCAGGTGGTAAATTCTGCCTTATGGGCTTTGTTCCAGCTTGCATTGTTTTTTGCAAGGAGGATACTGAGTAGGTTGTAAAAATATTAAATCATGCCATGATGGAGAAGAGTAAAAGTGTAAATTCTTTATAAATAGTAATAGGAGTTAAAGATGAGGTAGGCATATAAAAGCCCACAATGATCACATAAATTGTGATTCTGGTCTAATGATTTAATTAATCCCCAAGCTTAATAAAAATGTTACTTTTAATTATTGTTTTTGAAGTCCCCATGTTGTGAAATTGGGGCTTGAACTGACCTTTTTACAGCAGTTAACAGTTAGGTGATAGGACATATTTAGAACTTTCTCAGTTGTTCTTATAAACTTGACTGGACTTCCATGTCAAAGATGTTTTATCATTTTTTGCCAACTTAAATAAATGTAACATTTCATTTTCAAATCACTAAGTCAGAGGCTGATCAATTCTGTTAACATTTCACCAGTTCTGAGGAAGAGTGTCAATTCTATGAGGGCAGGGATGTCTGGTAGGGATGAGTCTATTCTATTACTCATTTGTTTACTGTGTTCTCTCTAGGTTCTTTCTTTTTTTTTTAAGATTTTATTTATTTATTTGACAGAGAGAGAGATCACAAGTAGGCAGAGAGGCAGGCAGAGAGAGAGGAGGAAGCAGGCTTCCTGCTCAGCAGGGAGCCAGATGCAGGCCTCCATCCCTGGACCCTGAGATCATGACCTGAGCCGAAGGCAGAGGCTTTAACCCATTGAGCCACCCAGGCACCTGCTTCTCTCTAGTTTCTAAAACAATCGCAGCACCCACTGTGGTCACTGCATAAATATTGAATGAATGAAAGAATGAATGAATATAGACCTAAAACTAAAATAAGTCAATAAAAATCGGTTTATAAAAATCCAGAACAGTATATCATAATGTTAAAATTTGAATGTGTACGTTGGGATGAGCACAGAGTGTTTTATGCCACTAATGAATTGTTGAACACTACAACAAAAACTTGTGATGGACTATATGCAGGCTAAATGAACATAATGCTGAAAAAAATTAAATTAAAAAAAATTTGAATGGAAACAAGAATTTTAAACAAGAACCATAAGTACCGAGCAAGTGGGAATAATTAAAAATTCTTCGCTCCTTGGGCACCTGGGTGGCTCAGTCCATTAAGCGGCTGCCTTCAGCTCAGGTCATGATTCCAGAGTCCTGGGATCGAGTCCTGAGTTTGGTTCCCTTCTCTCTCTGCCCCTCCCCCCACTCATGCTCACGCTCTCTCTTGCCCTCTCAGATAAATGAATAAAATCTTTAAAAAAATATATCTTTGCCCCTCTGAACTGTAACGTTCAATGCCTGGAGTCTGGCAATGCCCGTTTCTAATAAATGCATTGAAGTCGCTTCATTAAAACTTTACTCCCAGCTGAAAGTACTATCAGGGAGTCTAATCCACTTTGGCACAGAGATCATATAAATAGTTCTTAATCGGCTTTAATTTTCTGATCTGCATTCAGCAGTGTTTATAGAGACTGGCGTCAGAATAGGTGGAGAGCAATCACAATATTAGAGAAAATGTCATGTTAGCAGTTCTTTTCAAGTTAAGTCTATAAATACAAAGTTCACCAGTGTTGTTTTCTATAAATCTGTCTTTGGTATAATTACTATTTCTTTTAATTATTCTGCCTTTTACTTGTATAATCTTTTATTACTGTTTGATGTGCCAGTTTCACTCTGCTGAATTCCAGATGTAATACTTTGTTTTTAAAGTATTATAAAAATATCTTAGTGTTCTTTCTGTGGCAAATTATTCTTTTGGTTCATTGTTTCAAATTGTGGGTTTTGAAAGTGTTATTTTTCAAGTTGTAATCAAAACTAGGAGAGATTTAAGCTTGACTGCAAGAAATCCATGTTGGGGGGCGGGGGACAGGGAAAAAAAGAAATCCACGTGGCCATCTGAAAGGCAGCGGTGCAGCCGGACCGTCTCCCTTTGCTGCCGTCAAGAGGCGTGATCAGTAATTACATGATGTTGCTCTTGCCACAGAAAGAGCTGGGCGGGACTGTCCAGAATCTTAATTTGGGCGCAGACCTGTGGAGACCCTTTGACTCGGAGCCCCTCCACCCACCTGTGCATTTGCTTGTGGAAGAACAGCCTCCTTGTTTGATTTTTTTTTTAAAGATTTTATTTATTTATTTGACAGAGAGATATTACAAGTAGGCAGACAGGCAGGCAGAGAGAGAAGGAAGCAGGTTCCCTGCTGAGCAGAGAGCCCGATGCAGGCCTCGATTCCAGGACCCTGAGATCATGACCTGAGCCGAAGGCAGAGGCTTTAACCCACTGAGCCACCCAGGTGCCCTCCTTGTATGATTTTTGGACCTTATCTGGCCAGCCTCTCAAGCCAATAACAAGTTGAAAGTGTTTAGTTTTTATCGTATCAATTCTCGCTTGCCAAATGTCTGAAAGCAATTTGGGAGTAATTTAAACCAAATTTTTTATTTTAGCAAATCCGCTGAAAGTAAATGTAACCTATTAATTGTGCTGTGTTTTTGCTGTGTCTCGGCATTGCCATAAATAGAAGGTTAAAATAATGGGCATTACAAGAAGTAAATAAAGTGTAATTATCCCAGTTTAAAATCCAGCCGGGGGCAGGCCTGTGCCTGGCTGCGGGGTTGACCTCATTGCTGTATGACTGCCATCAATAGCTCTTTCTCCTTGATCCATTTCCTCTAAAAGCCATACTAACACATTTACAATGTTTGTAGTCCTTTCCCCCATCATCATTGGTGTAGTTCAGCACTGTTGAAGCTTTCATGAGATATAACCCGTTTGGTTAGTCTAGGCTTTAGTACCTTCTTTGTGTGTGTGACTGTGACAGTATTGTTGCAAAAGCAACGTCCGGTGAGACCGAGGAATTTCCCATCGGGTGTGCGTGGCCTCGTGGTCATCTCTCTGTTTGCCAGATGTTATCCACCTAAGAACTGTACTCAACAGATAATTTTTGGAGAACCCGTCACAGTCTTACTCTCTCATTCGCAGCTGAGTCTTGAAGGGCTGATTCTAAAGAGACAATTTAAAGATCTTTCTCTAAGTCTACAAAAGAAAAACAAATGGGCTTATTAATGTTCCCTCCATCTGGAATTACACGAGTATAGCTATCTCCCTCCTTGGGCTTTATCTCCCCTGCCACACCACCAACTCCTCCAAGTGAGAGAGCATGGCTCCTGTTTTTGGCTCATCCTCTTAAAGGACTTAAAATCAGGTGGCATGCGCAGTGGCCTGGGGGGGGGGCAGGTGGGCCTCCTGGGCAGGAGGAGGGCGCCCATGATTCTTCTGAAAAGGTCACTCCCTACCAAGGATGAGAAGCCCTCAATTTTTTCAATGTGGTTGTTAGCTAAAGGGATTTTAAGGCCCTGTCCTTGGTTTTGTTGTTTTTGATAAGAAAATTGGATTGGGTTTTCTGTAAATTCACTACCTTATATAAGAAAGCACAGGTTGAATTGATCCTGCCACTTGAATCCTTCTATGGTTATTTGATTATTTTCAAAATATCTTGACATTTGAAAGGCATATAGACAAAAGCCAATCAATGTAAATAGTTACATTTCAAGGGGAAAGAAAAGACAGACATCAG
The DNA here is from genome assembly GCA_002007465.1 of Ailurus styani. NCBI lineage: Eukaryota > Metazoa > Chordata > Mammalia > Carnivora > Ailuridae > Ailurus > Ailurus styani. Next base: position 3,031,434 of record LNAC01000057.1, read on the forward strand.
CCCTTTTTTACTTCACCATTTTTAACTGCTTGGAATCAGAGCTGGGTTTTGTCCCAACTAAATAGAACAGCTATTATTCAAATCTGATGTGCAATTTTAACATTAACCAGACCATCCCAGAAAATCTGAATAACGTTTGTAACTTTTAATCACAAACTTAATGGCATTATACTCCAACAGAATTGATTTCGTGTGTTAATTTCTTCTAGTCAGTCTAGAAAAAATAAATGTGATAAAACACACTTAGCAGTGCTTTCAGTGAGAGAGGTCTTACCAGACACCCAGCTACAAACAAGTAACTCACGTCTGTTTCCTGCAACATCTAACATTAATCAAACTTACTGGTTAATACTGAGGTTATCGGACTGTTGTTCTTTAAGGTATTACTGATTAATTGATGTGTATCATATGCAGATACATGCAGCCTTCCCTCCTACCTAAAAGACAACCCAAAGTAAAATGGAATATATTCACTACTTACTCCTTATGAAACCAGAGTGTTCTAATGTGCAAAGGAAATTATGTTTTGTATATTATACAAATGTACGGATGTTTTCTTGGGAATCTGGCAGTTTCTTTAAAGAACTTGTTCTTTGCTGTTGTTTCCTTATTATAAAAGCCAACAAGTCATTGCCGTTTCTGGAATGGCAGTCACTATTTTAGGACTCTGCAGCAGTGACTCAGCACAGAGGTAGATCAAAAATTGTAAAATTGAGTTTAAAACTGTATATTTATGTGGTCCCACTAAAGGTCAATTTAGCAGACCATACCAGCAGCCATAAATATTTTTATATCCTTTCACCTCCATAACCTCACTCCTTAAAATTATAAGTAATTTTTTAAAAGCTATATGTGTATATGTGATTATCCAGCTGTTTCTAAAAATTGAATATTAGAGACAACCAAAATCAGCAAATGAGCAATGAAGAATCAAAGTTTTAAAAAAATGAAATATTAATAGCTGGTGGACTCTGGATTAAAGGTGTAAAGACCAGAAGATTACAAGAGTAATTATAAACCATCAAGTGATAAAAGAACACGAAATTGTATGTGTACTGTGATTACAACTGTATATAAAATTTTAAATGAAACATTATGGTGTTAGAGCAGGAATACAGAATTTTTTTTTTAATTTAGTGTTCTGTTTTTGTTTTTAAAGTAGCCTCCACACCTCGTGCAGAGCCCAGTGCGGTGCTCGAACTCATGGCTCTGAGATCATGACCTGAGCTGGGATCAGAAGTCGGACACTTAACCGACTGAGCCACCCGGGCGCCCCTGATTTAGCTTTTTTAATATTGTTACAAAGTTGCTTAATGCATTTCTTAGCTGTTTCCGTCATAGAGCACTCACTGCAGGCGGAACCCAAGTGATCAGCCAACGTGTGTGTCACGTCAGTGACAATAAGGTGCCTCCTGGCATGACAGTGCTGTTTAACAAGTGACCGCGTCCACTCCCAGCATCCTGAAAGGACAATGGCATTTTCTAACGGTCGTTCCCAGCTCCCAGAAAGTCATTTACACACTGGGACATGCGTGCTGTCGTGTCCTGTCCGTCCAGTTTAAACCCTCCAGGAAAAGACGCTGTTTGCCAGGGCAGAAACTGACGTTTGGCTTCCTGACCTCTGACTTTTAAGAAGGTGCCAGAGGGTGCCCCATGGTGTTGTGTGGCCATGGGGACAGCCTCCTCCTCCTCCAGTCTCAGAATGCCTGAGTCCGCGGTCACTCGGGCGCAGGCTAAAGAACAGCTTGGCATTCGCACCCCATTTTAGAGCCGATTTAACAAGTGCTCTTCTTGACCTAAATTAAAGGAGGGAAGGCCCAAACAGGTAAAATGCTTGCTCTTCACGTGTACCAATACATTATTGGAAATACTGCAGTCTCCAGAAATAGGCTTACCGTGTCCTCTCTGTCCTGTTCTTGATGTGTTCTGGATGCTGTATTACTGCCCACCCTTTCAGAGCCTGGCTTCTGGCTAGACAGCCACTGCCCATCAGCACAGACTAGTGAGTAATTGCTGTATCGAAGCCACCATCTGGGCATCTCAGCGTTTGAAAAAGTAGATCAGCTTACCGATTCTAAAGAGCTTACAGTCTAGTTGAAAACACACCAACTAGAGAACGTTCTCAAAGCTCAAGAAGAACAGGTCACGTGGCAAGCGTCCGCTGCCCCGAGAGCTGGGTGATCTGGAACAAATGAGCAGCAGAGTCAGACCAGCGAAGCAGATGGCACCGGCTGTCCCCGGTGGAGCGCGCACGCATGTCAGGGAAAGTTAAGTACCAGGTGCTAATTTAAAGCAGATGAGTTTGGTAATGTGACAAGAATAAAGAGCAGTTGTAGATTTTTGATAAGTGGTTAATGGAATAAAAATTGTGACTAAGCGATGGGCTGTCGGATTAACGTGGCCAGGGGCTGGTAAGAGGAGCCCAGTCAGGGGAACGGGGTCGGGGCCTGCCCAGCTGCCCAGAAGGGGAAGGCACAGCGCAGTCACGTCTTTTGCAGGAAAGGAATCTGCTCGGTTTCATGAAGTACTAAATGTGGGATAAGCAGGAGGAAGGGTAACTAAGGGGTAGAGCCAAAAGGAAGTTTAATCCTCCAGAAACTGTCGTTATGGTGGTGGTGGTGGTATGCGGGGGACAGGGTACCCGTAATAACTGCAGAGGAGGGATTCTGAGCGGCCTGTCGAGGTACGGTGTAAATATCCAGCATCAGTAGGATGTTCCTGCGGCGGACTCAGGTTTAGAACTTGGGAGCAGTTAGGGCCAGAGATTGGATTTTGGATTTGCCAGTCTTCGGAGCTTTAGATGAGTTAATATGCAGAAGGAAAAGGGTGAAAGTCAAGGGGAGGATTAAGTTAATGGTGGCAAGGGGGAAGGGACAGCAAGAGAACCATAGGGCCCGAGTGTGGCCCCAGGCTCACTTCACGGCAGAGCAGATGGGAGCAGAGGCCACGCCCAGTGTCCTCCCAAGCGGGTGTCGTGACCCAGCAGGGAGGACACAGCCCACACCGGAGGATTGGAGAGAGTTTGGGGGGAAAAGGCTTACCGGAGCAGTTGGGAAAAGAGAACAGGCAGAGGTGATGATGGGGAAGAAGAGGGAAGATGATTAAGGTGAGGATATTTATCGGTCGGGGCAAGTCTGAGTGGTTGGCCATGAAGGAGGGGCAGCCCCAGCCCTGGAGAAGTGACCAAATGTGAGGAGATCCGGTCCTCAGAGAGCAAGGCTTGCCCGCCTGCACCCGCTGCCACGGCAATGACCGTGGGAAGCAATCCTGAGCACTTGTGCAACACAGGACATTGGGCTTGAGTGGGCTTGCGAGGACCCAGAGGGAGAACTGGGGAGGTTTCTGGGATAGTGGCTTCTTATCAAGTACTTTGTCTCTAGGCTTCAAAGGTTGGACATGTGGAAAGTACTAATCTCTCAGAGTTAAATTTTACCCCAGAGTCTACTTGAACTTAACTTCTGCACAGTGTTTGTACATGGGGCTGTATCTGGTATCTCCTGAACCCAATTTTACCAGGAGCTATTGTTTAAAGTTTGTTTATTTGGTCCCTAATGCATACGAATAGTGTAAGGGTCAACCTTGCCTTAAACCCCCCTCCTCGCCCTTCAGTCACTTTGTGGTTTATACCCGTTAGCTAAGGCGTACCAGAAATAGCACCAGGAGCCCCGAGCTGTGTGGCTCTTCTCCGTTTCTGAGCAGCCTTGATTACAGTCTCTGCGTCTGAACCTCGGGCAGCTGAGGAGCCCGTGATGTGGTCCAGCTCCCGAGCCGCAGAGCTGTCCGTCAGACCCAGGCCCTGTGGCTCTCCAGCTGCACCTCGCCGCCGCCTCTGTGGATCTAAAAAAAGAGAGAGGGAGAGAGGGAGCTCAGCGTGGTGACCCCCAGTCCAGTATCGGAGGTGGCAAAGGCCACTATTCTGTGCGTACGTGACTGGAAGCATTTATGTGAATACCGTATGAAGAACTCAAAGGTCACTAGGGACCAGATTGGAGGGGGAAATGCTTCACGGAGGGAGGGGCTCGCCGTGTACCTCGAAGACGGGGGAGGAATTAGCAAGGTGGAAAGCAGGGAGAGAGCGTATGAGAGGAGGCAGGGGTAAGCAGGAAGCCGTGTCGCCAGCAGTGGTCAGAAAGGAGGCTGCCCGAGATAGAGCCAAAGGGCTGTGGGGAGGCCAGGTGACAGAGGACCTGACAGCCGGGGAGCAGGCTTAGGACCGCAACCAGGAAAGAGACTTAGAGAAAGACTTGCAGGAACCGGGGCGGGCACCTGAGTGGTAAGCTTGTCACTGATTCCCAGGAAGATTCTAATAGGGATTATTCGGCAAGTGGTTTATAAGAAACTATAGAACGATCACAAGATGCCCATGTGACTTCCCTGAGGAAAAAAAAAAAGCATGCAAAATGAAACCCATTTATTTTCCACACAGCATTCTCGGAGGGATAGATCTGCAAGGGGAAGGGCGGGCAACAGAAAAATCCTTACCTTTATGTAGTTCTTTTCTGCTAAAAATGCATTCTGAATTTCAGCTCAGCATTTGATAAGCGTTTGAAATTCACAAGCAAAATGGACAAATAGAGCCTGGACAGGGGTAGAGTTGGGGGGCTTTTAGCTGGCAGGAGGACCCCACTCAGAGAGCACGGACTAAAGATTTGTTCTAGGCAAAGGAAAATCTCTTAAAGTATGCCGCAGGATTCTATGTGAGGGAACTGAATGAAGACAAAAAAGGCTTGTTTATCAAGTTTGTGGGTAACACAAACTTTGGAAGAACATCTAAGCTCCTGAATGATAAAATCAGAATTGAAAAAGATCTCAGTAAGACAGAACCATGAGCCAAGTTAACCATACAACATTTAGAAGAATCATTTAGTCTTAGCGTGTTTAAAAAATAATCAATTAATGGGAGAAACCTGAATTAATGATAGAACATAGTAAAAGACCTTGGGATGGGAAAGGCTGTGGGGGAGACGATTATGGGGGTGCGAAGTCAGTATCGGAGGCCTGTCCCAAGGATTATTGCAGTCTTAGGACAAAGAAAACCAGTATTTAGAACAAGGGAGGTAATAGTCTTGTTTTATCGTATCTTGATCATGTTCATTTTATCGTGGGGAGCAGTTTTACTTTCAGCGTGAAGGGTGGTGGTTAAAGAATCCGGGGATGTTTAACGTGGAGGAGAAACACCTCAAGGCTCGTGACCACTAGCTTCCAATGTGTCGAGGGCTGCCATGTTGCAGACCCCACCCCCGACAAGGGGGAGATTGATCCTCTGGACGCCCAGGAAGTCTGGGGTAGGCAGATTCAGACTCTGCAAGCAGGTCATCAGTGGAGGATTAAGCAGAGGTTTGATGAGTAGTTGTCAGGGATTCTGGAGAAGAGAGCCTTCGTGTTGGGTCTGAGGTCGTATTCCCGTGCTTTCTAGTATATACCATCCAGCCGTGTGCTAGAGCTGGCTTGTACCAGCTTGCCGGAGCTGACTGTTAAATGATCAGGAATGTTGCAAGCTAGTAGTGAAACTGTTGGCAGCCACGGGGCACCCTTTATACCACAGGAGTCCCCGGATGTTACAGATCTGCTCCACCCCCACCCTCTCCCAGCATCAGGGTACCCGCACCCACCCCGCCGATAGTGTCCAGAATAAAGAGTGTCTGTTAGACGCCATGATTCTCTGGAATGTGAAAGAGCAGACCAGGGAAGGGAACATCCATGTTTATGTCCTTTGGACTTTCCAGATTCTGTTTCTCTCCATTGTACGCAGCTCCCCTTGTTGGTTCACAAACCATTTCCTATCTCCTGCTGAGATCTGGGGCCTGCGAGTTTCTCTATCACCAGATCTGCCAGGGAAACTCGAATATCTTCCATTTCTTGGAATAATTCTTTCCTTGTTATGTACCTAGACTGGCCAGCGCCATGCAAGGGGCGGTCCCCACCCCATTCTCAGCCACTAGCCAAAAGGACTGTGAATCACAAATGAATTCAGCCATTGAAATAGGATTTGGAAACACCTGGGCTGTTGAGAACACATGATTACAGGTGCAAGGTCCAACTTGTGGATATAACAATGCCCGGCAAGCCATATGGCAGTAACTGTCAGGATGATGGGGCTGTGTGGGTTGACCTCAGAGCAGCCCCTGTCCCCCTGCCTTATGGAGGAGAGCAAATAGTGATTCTAAGTCGTTGTCTATTTCTCATTTCTTCTTAAAGAAAGGATTTGAATAAAGTCTGAGTCATGATCTAGAAGGGAAAAGCAAATGTCCTGTGGTAGATGATAGGCAAATTCATCTGTGGTCATGCAGATTGCTATTTGAGCTTGTTCTGAGGCTTAAGTTTAAAAAAAAAATGGTTGTTCTTTCTTTTCTGATAAGTCTATTATGTACCACTTGAAACCCCAGAGACTTTTCTGTTTTCCCCCATGATGCTTTCTCTCCACTCCCTCCCCTTTCGGGTTTCCCGGGAGATGGACAATAGCACCCAGGAATGGTTAGGCGATGACTGGATATGAGCTTCTGTAACTGTGAGAGGCCTTTCCAGTGAAGTTCATATTCGGTGAGGTTCATATTCACAGCCAGGGAAGCTATTTGTATTTGATAAGCGTTTCTCTTGCCAAAATTACCCATCCAAAGGTGATCAAGCAACTCGGCATCTCAATGTTCAAATTCTGAATAAGAGATAGAATCATAGGTGTTGGTGTTAACGTGCCGGCAAGTATTGTCAAGCCGTACCTACAGCCGAACCACGTGAAGACGAGCCACCCCCGTCTAGTGATGGGGCGTGAAGACGGGTCAGGGAGGGCCAAATAAGGGAACAAGGACAGGGCAGGAAGGAAGGGCAGAAAAGAGAGAATGCTGCTGTAGCCTAGCGGGAGTTCCCAGGCTGGAGACGCCCTCGGAAGGACGGTCTGTGATACAAGCCAAGGGCAGGGAATAAAGGGGAACGGCATTCCCACGGCAGAAGCCATAGGATGACACAAGGGGACACGACAGTCATGTTCACAGAGGCCTGAACTGGACGGCTAGGAACCAGGACGAATCCCACTCCAGACGTAGAAAAGCTGTGGCCACAGCCCGGGATTGCAGTTGGGTTTACTGGCCGAAGTTCTGACCCCGAGGCTCCACGCCTGGAGAGTCTAGCCAAAGGACGAACTTGAGAAAGACAGCTTTGGACTTGAAAGAGTACAGAAGGAATTGAATGCCATTAAATTAAGCTGCACGAGCCGTGCCCCTGAGATGCTTATAGAGCAGAGAGTTTGGTTTGAATGGCTTAATTGTGATGTGCGGAAGGGAAAAGGTTAGGAAAAGAGATAGTCCCAGGAAAGAAGTAGGGCAGTGAGGAAATCATGGACACCAGGGCCATGGAAAAGCAGCTGAGCTCAGTGAGGTAGTGCCCTTCAGTCAAGAACGTCTCTCCCGGCCCCTATGCCCTCGCTGGCCACAGAGAAACAGGGGCCCCGTTGGTTTTGGTCAGCCACATGCTGCTGGACTTAGCGAGAAATGTGTCCACCCGTCAGCCTCTGGCCTTCCCCGGCCAGGCTTCCCGGGGAGAATTAAGTCCTCCGTCCTAAGGTGTCCATTGTGTGGATGAATCCGCTTCTCTCCCTCTCCTGGTGATGCCTAAGAAGACAATAGTTACTCAGATAATCTTCTGTGGTTCTGATAAAGAAGCCTCCTGGAGAAGAACGGGCAGCCCCGTGGCCTGAGACAGGCCTTCCGGCGTAATCAGCAAGCACGGTAGCCACCTTGTGGGGTTCTGCCAGCAGAGACGACGGGCAGCAGCTGGGATGGTGGACGCTCAGAATCAGGCACGTCCAAGACAAGATCTTATCCCACCTTGGAAGCGTCTGCTGGCTTTGCTCTACCATCAGAACTCTTGTCTCCTCTCTCTACCCGGGATTAAATCCTTTTATTTATAACGACTAATAAGCCACATTTGTGCTTCTGAAGGCTCTCCCATGTCAAAACTTCCCGTGGAGTTGGCATTAATTTGCCTCTATGAAGAAAATTTGGTTTTGCTTTCCCATTTCTCATGGATATTATTCTATTAAATAATTCAGTGGAATTGAAAACTCTTAGCTGATTATCACTTAATAACCCGGTCATTTCTATAGCATATGTGGAGTGATTGAGGGAGGGAATTAAGCTTATAATTAAGTCTTTCTTACATAGTGACACTCAGGTGATCTTTACCCCAATATATAAGGTGATCAGGTAGGAATTATTCTCACCATCTGAAGCTGAGTAAACACAGGTATGTAACAGTTAAGTGACTCAGCCAGAAATGCAAAGTTGGTAGGTGGCACAGTGAGGTATGGAACCCAGGTCTCATCCCTGATCCCTGATCCTGAACTCCTAAAGGGCATCAGCATCTAGAAGAATGGTGGCCAGTCATACAGTGTGAGAGAAAGTAACTCAACCCGTTGTGTTTTGGTGAGCGGCTAGTAAATAATCGTACCGTGTTGAGTGATGTGGGTGTCCAAGAAAAGGAGATGTCATCGTTTTGCATCAGGAAGCTTACAGCTTAATTGGAGAGACCAGATTGTGACATCAAACAAACAATTATGTGTAATGGAAAGTGAGTGAAGGGAAAGAAGAGAGTTCGGGAGTGCATTCAGAAAGTTCTCCCGGGAAGAATTGAAAGTGCATCTTGAGCAGAGATAGGCGAGGCCACGAAGCTTGATGGTCCAGCAACGAGGGGGTCATGGCAGGGGGTCGTCTGGTCGAAGCAGACGGCGCAGGTCCTGTCTGTGTGTAGAGATGAGGACACTGAAGGTGAGACCGAAAAGCTCAGCATAGGTAAGGCCTGAGGATCGGGACCAGGGAAGAGACAAGTCGAATAGATGAGGTCAGAAGGGACATGTGGGTCATCTCAAGCCCCTCTGATGGCACAATTCTGACGTGCGGTGCCAGGGCCACCGCTATCCCACAGAAGACTGTGGGCTGGCATGACGTGGTGGGGGGCAGGAGGGGGGGGCTCTTGGTTAGGGCAGAAGCCTGGCCAAGCCTGGAGGGACTGCGGTAGACATGGCAGCCGGGCTGAACTCTGAGGAGGTTTTCGGTTTGAACAGGACAGAGAACACGCGAAAGTGTGGAGTCAGAAGTTTCCAGCCTAAAAGAAGAGGAAGTTAGGACTCAAACACAGATACAGGTGGGATCAGAGACTGGATGGCTGCTGTGGGGCCTGGGAAACCTTAGAATTTGGGTTTCGAGCAAACTGGTTTTCGAGGAAGCAAGTGGTACGATGCAAGTAGTGTCAGGAAAACAGTCTGGCAGCAGTCTGTAGATGGGCTTGGATCCGGGCAGGATCAGAGGCAGAGAAACGAGCCGAGAGACCACGCCAGTCACGGGGTGAGGCTGTGGGAGCTGCGGCACCGAGAATGAAGAGGGGGAAAGTGGCCTTGACGTCCATCCTGAGAAGAAAGCAGAAACTTGAGAGGTAAGGGGAAACTCCAGAGGGCCTCACTTTGGAGACGAAGGAATCGCAGTTCTGTCGTGATAAATGGGATGGTTTAGAAAGGAACCTGTTTTGGGGCGCCTGGTGGCTCAGTGGGTTAAGCCTCTGCCTTTGGCTCAGGTCATAATCTCTGGGTCCTGGGATTGAGCCCCACATCGGGCTCTAAGCTCAGCGGGGAGCCTGCTTCCCCCTCTCCCTCTGCCTGCCTCTCTGCCTACTTGTGATCTCTCTCTCTCTCTCTCTCATATAAATAGATAAAATTTTAAAAAAAAGAGGAAAGGAACCCATTTTGGAGGAGGGGAGGGGAGAGTTCATCCAGAGACATCCAGATTGGGATACTTCCGTCTCTGAGATTACTGAGGGACCAGGAGCCTAAGGAGAGGGTGGGACCAGGGATGCGACTGGCGGACTGCTGGTGCCTGGCCGTGAATGGGTCCCAGGGAGGGGACGGGGCTCCAAAGTAAGGAAGCAAGACAAGGCAAAGGAGCCAGAGCTGGCACGGGGAGGAGGAGGCTGGGAGAAATCATCTGAGGTCCAGGAAAACACATCACAGACTGAAGGGGATTTTGAAAGTAGTTGGAAATCAGGATCTGTCATCAAAGGGAGAGGAGACGAAGGATGGGAACCGAGGAAGAGGCCAGGGGAGCTGCACGGAGGGGAGGGCAGGAGAGCTGCATGCAGGGAGGCCAGGGGAGCTGCACGCAGGGAGGGCAGGGGAGCTGCACGCAGGGAGGGCAGGGGAGCTGCACGCGGGGAGGCCAGGGGAGCTGCACCGGGGAGGCCAGGGGAGCTGCACGGAGGGAGGGCAGGGGAGCTGCACGCGGGGAGGCCAGGGGAGCTGCACGGAGGGAGGGCAGGGGAGCTGCACGGTGGGAGGGCAGGAGAGCTGCATGCAGGGAGGGCAGGGGAGCTGCAGGGAGGGAGGACAGGGGAGCTGCACGGAGGGAGGGCAGGGGAGCTGCACGGAGGGAGGCCAGGGGAGCTGCACGAGAGCAGTTCTCCTTTCCTTCACTTTCCTTCCACTAGGCCTCCTTGTCCAGGCTCCACACTCCCTGCCCCGAGCCTTCTCAGCTCTATGGGTTCTGCAGGGACCTGTCAGGAAAGTGCTGCTTCTTTAAAATCATAATTAGTAGTTATGCTTCTAAAATACAAGCCGAAGGTACATTTAGGTTTTTTTTTTTAAGATTTTATTTATTTATTTGAGAGAGAGAGAGAGCAAGAGACAAAGTGTGAGCAGGACGGGGAAGGGCAGAGGGAGGAGCAGGGAGCCCACTCTGCGGCTCGATCCCAGGATCCTGAGATCATGACCTGAGCCGAAGGCAGCCGCTTAGCCAGCTGAGCCACCCAGGCGCCCCTCGAGTCTAAGGTACATTTAGGTTGGATTTGTGAGTTGCTTTGGAACTGAAGGAAGGTTGTGTACACTGTCCATGCAAGCAGGCTGTCAGTGGGGAGAGGAGAGAGCCGTGGGGAAGGAAGGGGGGGACAGGCAGCGCCATTCAAAAAGGAAGTGGGGGAGAAGGAGAAAGTGAGGACTCGCTCGCAGTGTGGGGCCAGACCTCCACCCTCCGTCTTCAGCACCGAGGACCGCAGGCAGCCGCCTCCTGGGCCGGCAAAAAGCCCTCACACGGGGTCTCCCCACGAAGTCCCTAGGATCCTCCTTTGCACTGTAACTTATGGCTTAACTCTTCCAAAGAGGAGGCTGAGATTTGCTTATTTATCATAAATTTCTTTGTTTGCTCTTGATTTGTTTCCCTACTCAGTACTTCCCTCCACGGTTTCCCAGCTCTGCATCTCTCGTAACTGGTCCCTGAAGCACATGTGGTACATACCATGAACTGTGCACCTCGTGGGCACGTGGAACTCAGTAACTTGCTCCCAGGCATCTCGGCTCCAGGCTCAGGACCCTCATTCCTACAGGCTCGTTTTTATCCAAGTGAGTTCCTCGCTGGCCCTAACAGCCCCAATGCAGATGCATTCTTTTCCATTGCTCTTTGTTGCCTGTGAATACGTGATTGCATGTGATCAGGAGGAAAGCGTTGCTAGAATCCCAGAATCACAGTGTTGGCAAGGACTTCAGAAATCACCCTATTCAACCGCCCACTCACAGGAATTCCCTTCAACAGCTTTTGTTTAACTTATTAATAGCTTTTTTTTCGGGATTTAAACTGTTCCCCAAAATAAATATTGGGTGGGTGATCCCGGGAATGGTTTGAGAGTTGATATTACCAGGAATATCAGGAGGAGCAAGCTTTTTTAAAAACCAGAATTTTGCTGGCTTCTTAAGATTCTGCATCATTCTGGCCCTTCCTGTGTGGCCTTCGGCTCTCCCGCTGGTGCCGCCGCCCCAACCCCCAACGGAGCCGGCGCAGGGGGCTGTCACTGGGGAGGCCCCGTGGGCCCAGGCTACGGGTGCAGCGAAGCCTCAGTCTGCATTAGAGGTGGGGCAAGGACTCCTCTCCTTGCCGGTCCAGAGCCGCGGCTCTAATGTTGGGCGTGAGCACGTGGGGCCCGGGCTGTCCAACCTGTGGGAATGTGGGCGCGTCGGGTCTCTGCACCATTGGGACCCCATTTTGCATTTTTGTCATTTGACACGCCAGGCTGCAGGGAGATAAAACTATGTCTGCGTTCATAAAGACGTGGCCTTGGGGGCTGGGGGGCGTGGCTTGCTTCCCCCACCCCCGCACCCCCGCCTTTGGGAAGGAGAAAGCATTGCACAGGTGGGCAGGCCTCGCTGATGCGACGAGACACTTGGAGAACCCAGCACACTGGGTCAGGAGTCCCAGGCTTGCTGCTCGAAGCTCTGGAAGCTTATGTCCTTCGCTCCGCTGTCAGCTCGAGGAGGCCCAGCCTCCTTCCCCAGGTCTGCGTGTGGCCCTGGGGAGGTGTGACTTGTCCCCTAAAATCTCTAACCCCGCCATCCACGTCGCAGCACTTGACAGTTCTTAGCACTGCATTTTCCAGTTACTCACGTTGAGAGACAAATGCCTTTGTGTCTGCACTTTTCTGAGTGAAAGAATCAAAGAATAATAGCTTATTGTCTTCCCCCTGGGCCAGGACACAGGAAGTACAACAGTTGTATTTTCTGCCCTGGTGTCCTCTGCCCTTTACTCATCCAGGCCTAGCCCCTCGTGTCCTTTCCTGGTTCTCTTGAACATTCCTTGTGTTCTGCCCCCTGCCTTTCCTCACACTGTCCTCCAGCCCACAGGCCCCGGCCCTCCTCTGGGTTCTCTGAAGTCTGCCTGTCCCTGACGGTCTAAACAAGTCCTGCCTCCTGGAGGTCTGCCCTGTTCTTCCCAGCCCGGAGTGGAGTCTGCTGTGGTCCGTGAGGGCTGAAGCTCCAGGGTTACCTGGGTGGCTCAGTCGGTGGAGCATCCATCCGACTCTAGATTTTAGCTCAGGTCACAATCTCAGGGTCATAAGATGGAGCCCCGAGTTGAGGTCTGTGCTGGGCATGGAGCCCGCTTAAGATTCTTAAAGAGTTATTTGTTTAAGCTATGGGAGGGCAGAAACCATCTTTTTTGTTATTTACCAAATACTGAGCGACCAGCACATAGTAGATGCTCAGTAAGTATTTGTCGACAGAAAGACCGTGATTGCTGGCAGTCTTCGCCGGCATCTGTCCTTTATCACTCCTGTCTGCGTTCCTCTTCTTAGACATGTACGCCAGATGCTAAGCTCCTTGAGAGCAGAAACCATGGCTCTGTATCACCCTCTAGCAGAGTCTTGGACACACTAGGTGCTCAGTAAGTACCGGTGATTGAGTTTATTACATAATCACTCAGTGATGTTCCCTGAGCGAGGGGTGGGGGGAGGAGGCAGGCAGAGTGTCTCGCCCCTGCTCTCTTATACAGAACGAGCTGGAGCAGCATTTTCAGCAAGCAGAAGGGTCCCTCTCCTCCCATCCAGCACTTGACCCTTTAGGGAGGATATTAAGAACACGCTGCTGTTAACATTATATTCCTCTTCTAAAAGTTTGCAAAGGGCTGTATAGAATTGTTCACGACTCCGTTATCCAGTGGTTGGCTAGTTAATTCCTGAGTAAGCCACTTTGAGAACTGATTATAATCCTTCAAATGGAGAGTTGGGAGAAGGCCAAAAAGGGGTATATTATTGTATCTCGTCGGAGGGGGAATCCGGCAGATAGTCACTGAGTTATGGCGCCAGAGCCTTCCTTTCTTCTGTTATTGTAAATTATTGTTGGAGTAGAAAGCCAAATCAGCAAAGCGAGACTCCAGCATCGCACTTCCTCTCGGCTGAGGTCTTATATAATGAAGACCTTCATAAACAGACATTGCATAAACTTAACGTGGGATCTCTCCTATTAAAGTTCATGCCGTTTAATGTAAAGCGGAATAATTGTTTCATAGGCCTTCTAAGTTCTAAGGTGTCCCTTGCTTCTGGGGTAGTTGAATAAGAGAAAACTAGTTTTATGCCCCTCAGAAGTCCCCAGTGTACTGCTAAAACAGTGATGTTGCTTCGCTGCTCTGCTTGTCCTCCTGCCTCTGTCTCTCCCTCGGGGGTCTCGAACCCAAGGGCCTGTAGGTCCAGTCAGGTAACGGCAGAGAGCTGGGGCGGCTGTAGCAGGGGTGGCGCTGGCCAGCCTGGGTGAATTATGGCCAAGCACAAATGTGTAGCCCAGATTTGCCAGGGCTTTGGATTTTCAGGAGAAGCTGGGAATCCAGGCTTTTAGGCAACGTCACCTGATTTCTAAATGTTAGTAACTAATTCAAAAAAAAATGTTAAATCCTTTGCGGGCCAAACGGTTTCTGGCTCTGTGTGGGACGCTTCCTGGGGGAGGGTGGTTTGCAACCTTTGTCCCAATCCCTTCAGGCCTTGCTGCCTGTGGGCACCTGAAAACCCCCCTCTCGTACCACTTACCACTTTTCCTTATGCCTCCGACCATTTTAAGGGGGTTTAATTCATTCCCACCCAGACCCTCTGCCGCTGAGGGGAAGGGACCAAATCGAGTGTCTCCTGAAGTGTTGGGTGCCAGGCAGGTACTCAGCTAAGGCCTGAGGAAATGTTGAGCCCCCACCTTCCTTTCTGTGCTCTGCCCTGTCTTAGACGTGCGCCCACACCTGGGCATCGGCTGTGGCTGTGCAAGAAATGACCTCGCAACTCAGTGGCTTCGCCCCACAGCGCACGTTGTTCCCTCACAGTTTCTGTGGGCCGGGAACACGGCCGCAGCTCGGCTGGACGGTTCTCCTGTGAGGCGGAGGACCGGCCCCAGTGGCTCACACTCGCGGCTCCCAGGCCGTCCTGGCGACCTTGCCGTGTGGACGTCTGCACGGGACTGCCTGAGTGGGAACCCTCACAGCATGGCCCGGCCTTCCCCCCTGACCAGTGATCCCAGAGAGCGCGGGCGGGGGCAGCCGCCGCGCCCTGTGTGACCTCACCTCCCTCGTCAGGCGTCGTCATTTCTGCAAAATCCTGGTTGGTGTTGGAGGGGCCCCCACGAGGACGTGGGGGACACCGGGAGGTGAGCGTCACCGGGAGCCATTTTGGAGGCTGGCTGCCACAGACCCTCAGTAAATCCCTTTTAAACAAATGATCCAACACTGAGAGTAGTTTTTCAAAAAGTGTTAAGAGAATAACAATTCTATAACACTCACCCCGTTTACTGTTGTGTTCTTGGGATCAGCTTCAGAAATTAAATAACCTATTTTTTTTAAGATTTTATTTATTTGAGAGACAGAGCGTACACGCACGCACGTGAGAGAGCACGAGCCGGGGGTAAGGGGCAGAGGGAGAGGGAGAAGCAGACTCCCCGCTGAGCAGGGAGCCTGATGTGGGGCTCAGTCCCAGGACCCCAGGATCATGACCTGAGCCAAAGGCAGACACTTAACTGACTGAACCACCCAGGGGCCCCTAAGTATCCTATTTTTATAGCCCATCCTAGAACTGTCTTCCCTAAATGTGTCACACCATTTTTTTTTTAAATAATTTTAAAAACCTACCTGTGTCACCTTTTAGAGTGATAGACTCGGGTGTACCAGCTGCTTTTCAAGGAAACCCTTTCAATTATTGCTTACCTCTGTCTGCTTCACGGGGTAGTCCTTGTTCTGATATTCTCTCCGTTGCCTGAGATGACACTTCTCTACTGAACCTAATGTTTTTTAAGGATTTGAAAGGAAATCCCCAAGAAGTAGCATCCTGAATAAAGAGTAGAACCCCTTTGATATATTAATAGCACTTGGGAAGACAAATAGCCCCCAGAGGTTCCCCGGGCCCCCTGAATTAGTAGCGGGGGCGCCGGTTAATCAGAGGCTACAGACAGGGAGAGGGGTTACTCCAGTTCCTGTCGGGGGTCTGTTTCTGATACCTCCTTTCCAGCCTCCCACCCCAACTCAAACAGCAGGACTGAGTGGGCACTGCTGGAGCGGACGGACACACACACACACACACACACACACACACACACACACACACCCACCCCAGGCTGCACGTTACCTTTGCCTTCTTCAAGGACCATCCTTAATATTCATTTTAACCAGATTTCACCTGAATAAAAATGTTAAGGGGAAGGAAAGGTGCCCTGATGTGATTTCCCCGAGGAAAATCCCCACTGGTAGCTGGTGCTTATTTGTTCAATAAACAAAACTTGAGGCTGGGAATGGAAGGTCAACATAAGCAGAGTCCGGGAGTGTGCACCTGGGGAGGGTCTGGCGCCACCGCCCCCCCAAGCCCCACCCACTGCGCCTTGGTGGTGGCCCCCGAGTCGGGGCGTTGGTAGATGGAAATGAAATGTATAATTCATAAGGCCGAGGTGGTGTGCGATCGGTGGAAGGGGGGTGGTAATTACAGAACTGAGAAATGAGGCTGCAGTGTTGTAAGTAACCTTTCTAGGTTAGAGGCTGCTGTGATAGATGGCTGGCATTGTTCTCTTTCTGACCTTTTTCTGAACTTCCCCTTAGAAGAACAGAGGAAATGCAGTTCTGCCTTTTCCCATATTGTTTTTGAATAATACCTTCAGATGCCAGCTTTTAGCATTTCTGTTCTTCCGTTCAGGGTTTTGCTTCCCCCGCTCCCCGTGCTTTGCTGCTTCCCAAAGAAGAATCTAGCCGCTAATTACTTTGTCCGAGTGTTAATGGTAAACACGGAGGCTACACAAATATTTGTCCGTATTGAACACCGTCCGTCCAGGAAAAGAAAATCGTCCTGCAGCGCCCTTTCTCTCCCTCTGCCCCCCACCCCACCCCGGCCAAGCAGGGCGCTCCAGAGGGTGGTCCTTGGTAGTGGCTCAGGCAGAGCGGCAAGAAATGTGTGGGGACGTAGCTGTTTGGTAGGAAGATGACGGAGCCAGGGGTGGATGGCAAGCTCCCACTTGCAGAATAGTCATTTCAGCCAGATATTCACGTGCACGCTGGAATGATGCTCATTCCCATTTAAGCTATCGCTGCGATCCTAGGAGGAAAGGAGTGTCGAGGCTGGGGAGCGTGTGCCCTGCATCCTTCCCTTCCTCTGCACAACCTGAAACACTCAGTGCTGTGTCCTCCTCCCTTCCCTCTACCACTGTCCATTTCCTGGTCTCAACTGTGACTCCCTGATGATGTCCCCTAACTTTGGGCTCTAGGACCAGCTCATGTCTGTCAGCCTCTGTGAAGTCAGGGAACCCCAGGAGAGAGAAGAAAGGAAGATTTCTGGTTGATTTTCACACAAATAAGCATCGTTAAAGAGGCAGAAGAGTTTCACTTAGCCTTGCAGTTGAATCTTGAGTTGAATGTTGGGGGTATTTGGGGTTGTTTTGTTTCTTGAAAAACCAAGTCTTTTGAGGCCAAATGAAAAGGAACTAGACAGTTCTGTGTCAGAGCCTTTCAAACCGGGGACAGAATTTGGTTAGCTCCGTTTAGCTGGTTAATGTGGATTGAACACCTGCCGTGTGCACAGGCGCCGCCCGTGTAAGGAAGCAAATATAGGTTCTTTCTCCTTAAGGAACTTCTGATCTCGTGGGGGAATCCAGGGCAGGCCTAAGTGCATACACACCTAGACCTACTTACAGAGCTGACGCGCCACAGAGGCGAGCGTGACAAGCAGGCACTCAGTGACTGTAAGTGATATTTCAGAACTTCTATTCTTTGGCAAAGAAGAAACTGAGCTCTTCACACCAATCATCACTGCCATTCTTTCAAACATCCACTTAACTGCTCGTGGGGTTTTTTTTAGTTGAATATTTTAAAAATCTCCCTAGCTGCCTCCTTTCTTCCCATTTTCTGTGGTTATTTGTTTCTTCATCTCCAGATAGATAAAAAGTTTCTCCTTTTTCACCCACCACTCCTCCACTTAATATATATTTTAAAGATAACAAAATTCCTATGCCAAGTTTCTCCCATTAAAAATAAATAGAGTTTTACCGGTTTCTGTTTAGATTTCCCCATGGAAATCCCCATTATCAGAGAAGACCTCAGAAGAGCTGCCTACTCCCTACCTCTTCTCTTACCCTAAAATAAACAAGCAAATAGTAAGTTTCTTCCTCAGAGAATCAGTCCAGTGAACTGGTGTACAAACATCATGTATTGAGCATTTACTTTGTTCCTGCCTAGTGCTTGGCGGTAGGGGAAAGAATGAAGCCATAGCCTCTTCCAGCTCCTGAGTGTAAAGCGTGACAACCGACGGCTGTGGAGGGCCAGGACTCTGGCACATGCTCTGAGGTGCATAGCGATAAAGAACCCAATCTGCCACTTCGAGATGCTTCCCCTCTCATTGAGAAGCTGATGTTAAACAATCATGAGTATCAGTGAGGACATGAGTGGAAGAGCCGAACGGGCCGTGGGTGTGCTGTGGGAACACGGAACAGGAGGAGGCCTCAGGCAGGGAAGGCTTCTGGAAGAGGCAGGATTCCAGCTGAGAGCCCTGAAGGCTTCAGACCGGAGAGGCAATTTCCAAAGAGGAAACTGGGAGCACGAAGGGAGGGGAGGGGGGTCTGAGGCCCCACCCCGACCACTCTGGAGAGTCTGGAGGGTTCAGCCTCAGTCCCTCCCTCCCTCCCTTTTTCCTCTCTTTTCACCTTGTGCCTTGAGATGTGTGGCATCTCCCCCAATTCTAGGCGCTGGTTAGCTCATTGGCTAGAGTAGTGTTTGGTGCTCAAGAGAGCAAAAGGAATGTGCTGGTCTCTTGCTGGAGTGTGCTGCATTTCACAGGCGCGCAGGAGAGGCCCAGCTCTGGGTTACAAATAGGCCCCGTTGTCAGGGTGAGGAATGCAGTTAAGGGGAAGATAGGGCAGTGGTACCTTCATCTGGAGGGACACTACCTCCCCTTCCCCCGACAGAAACATCCCCTGTGCTCCACCCTACATGTGGCTGTGCGCTGGTGACCGCGAGGCCCTCCTCACAGGGATGCCCACCCCTCCGTCCCCCAGGGTCTTGAAGGTTCGGAGGCCTTGCAGAGCCTGTGTCCGCTGCGCTTCAGCACCCCCTAGTGTGAGCTGGAAGGCCAGCTGGGCTTTTCCCTCCGTGACCCAAGCAAACACAAGAAAGCCAACTTGGGCTTTCTTTGTTTTATTTTGTTCAGCTCCTTTAGGAAAAGTTGAGTGTTGGAAGGGTTTCCCTAAATAAGCTGCCCTTGGCTGGAGACCTAAAATTTATGCCCATTTTGTTTGGCAAAACTCCTGGAACAACCAGCCAGCCGCGTGGGGCGCTCCCGCCTCGTCCTAACGAGGCAGGTCCTAACAGGCTGTAGTTAAGTCCACCCTGTGGCCTCTCCAGCCACAGAATTGGGTGAAGGCTGCGCCCTCTGCCCTCTTCTGGGGGTCTGGTCTCCTGGCAAGGCCAGCATGCTGCATGCCTCCCCCACCCCCCCACCGGGAGCAAGTCCTGCCTTCTGCACTGGGCTCCACTGGCCCACTAACACGTGCCTGGGGTCAGGACTGATGCTCTACTTCCTGGGTCGGAACCGGCCCCATTGGCCAGCACAGCTCCCGGCCTTATTTGCAGACTGGGTCAGGTGGTGTGTTAGCAGGGCATCAGTAATTTTTCAGTAATCCTTTCCCCAAAGTGCCACACAGGGAAGGAGGCCTCTGCAGGGGGTGTGGGAGTATCCCTATAGCCACAGTGGAAACTGACCCTCCCGTCTGCGTTTGGCATCTTTACTCAGGGGATTCTCTTTCATATCTCGGGTCTCCAGCCCCTGCTCTCTCGATCGCTGTGTCTCCAGTCGGGGACACTCAGTGCATCTCCCTTTCAAAGAAGGAGCAGGTTTCCATCTTTAGGTCCTGTTTCTTATCCTTGGCCATTAGCTGTAGAGAAGGCCTGGTAATTTAGCCCCATGCACCGCGGGATCCGATGGTGCTGGAAGGAAAGGAAACAGGCTGAGAATGAGCCTTGTCTTTGTTACAGCTCACTCGCTAAGATCTGCGAACCCCTGGGGCTCTCCAGTGCAGGCCTGGGGACCCCTAGCAGGAAAGCATCATGGTTCTTTAGTCCAGTGTAGGTTCATTTGTCCATCCGGTGAACATCTTGGAGGACTCACTGTGAACCTGCTGAAGCTAAATATTAACCAAATGTTTACTGACATTTAAATCAGTAAAGTTGCACATAAGTAAGTGATATTATCTTCGTCACATGTTTTTATCTGGGGTGGAGGGTGAGCCTTGAGTTGACTGATCAGTGTGAAAGAGGCCAGCCTTTTACCCCCTGGCCTGACATCTGGTTTCCCTCCACTGGTGGGTAACACACCGGCCTCCGAATCCAGCGAGGGTGCTGCGTTTACTCTCGATCCCCCGGAACCGAAACTCCACATTCCCTCCCGGTGCAGAGAGAAGAGGAGCCGCTTCCAGAAGCTGAGAGGTGGCAGCAGGTGGCAGTGGGACTCGAGTATGGGCAGGCTCCCCGGGGAAGCTCTAAATGCACAGTTCAGCCCTCAGTTTTAGTCAACAGACTAGCAACAAAGCAGAAGGAAAACAATCAACAAAAGGGACTAAAAAGACCGTCTGAGGCTGTGTCTCCGTTCTGTCTCAGCCAGCTCTGTCATCTTCCGAGCTCCGGGGCTTGGTGCTGAGCCCTCCCTCTAGCCCACCTGTTTGGGGAGCCCGCATCCTGAGGCCTGGGGTCCACGCTGCCCACTGATGCACGGGCCACACAGTGCCACCAGGTGGAGGGGGGATGGCGCTGGGAGGGAATGCGCAGGGGCTTTGCAACGCTGACCACGCTCGGCATCTTCACCGGGCGGGTAGGGACCCTGGGGGTTGCTTTCTGAGAAGTTGCTGAGCCATGTGTTTTTGCTTTGTGCACTTCTTTGTATGCGTCTTATCTTATATGATAAAAAATAATCTAACAAAGATAAAAAAGACTGGAAAAAAGAACCTGGAGCAGCACGTGAGTGAAAAGAATCGGTCTACATTGATATGTGCAGAAACCTGCGATCCTCACTCCCTGGCTGACGGGTGCTTGCACAGACGTTTACTGAGCACGTACTTTGGCAAAAAGTGAGAGCATAAAACCTGATGATCTTATAGTCCTGTGGGTGTGGGAGGCAAGACCAGGTGTTTTCCAGCAGCCCTTGGCTTCGTGGTCAGGGCCCCAGAGACCAGACTAGGAGATGTGGACAAAGTAGACA
This sequence comes from Ailurus styani, assembly GCA_002007465.1. Classification (NCBI taxonomy): domain Eukaryota; kingdom Metazoa; phylum Chordata; class Mammalia; order Carnivora; family Ailuridae; genus Ailurus; species Ailurus styani. The sequence continues at coordinate 3,052,425 of LNAC01000057.1, forward strand.
CAGTTTATGTCAACGGGATAAGGAACTACAGGGCAGTGTGAGCATCTTTGAAATGAGCCATCGTGGGGTCCAAGCTGGTTTCTTCATAGGAACATTCCTCATTGAGCTTTTAGAATTTCAAGGAATTTCAAGGCTGCCGTCAGAATATACTCCAGACATCTAAGAACTGGTTTTGAATTTATACCAACATCATTAGAAGCATTGGAGATTAAGTTCCAGATCCACTCTTTTCTTCCAGAATATAAGCAAGAAAGTTAGATTTGGGTGCTGCACTCTGCATGGTCCACTTATACACAGGTTTTGTTTGGGGTTTTGTTTTGTTTTTAATAAATACAATACAGTACTGTAAATATATTTTCTCTTCCTTAAAATTTTCTTTCTTGTTTTTAAGATGCAAAGTTTTTTCACATATTAACAACTCTGAAAGAAAGTGGCATTTTTACAGTCAATGATTTATTTATTTTTTAATTTATTATTTTTTATTTATTTATTTGCCAGAGAGAGATCACAGGTAGGCCGAGAGGCAGGCAGAGAGAGAGGAGGAAGCAGGCTTCCCGCTGAGCAGGGAGCCCGATGCAGGCCTCGATCCCAGGACCCTGGGATCATGACCCGAGCTGAAGGCAGAGGCCTTAACCCACTGAGCCACCCAGGTGCCCTCTTTACGATTTTCTTAGTAACATTTTCTTTTCTCTAGCTTACTTTACCGTAAGAATACAGTATATAATACATATAACCTACAAATACGTGTTGATTGACTACTTATGTTATCAGTAAGGCTTCAGTGAACACTAGGCTATTAGTAGTTTAAGTTTTGGGGGAGTCAAGTTATATGTGGATTTTCAACTGCTTGGCGGAGAGGGAGTTGGAGTCCCAACCCCATGTTTTTCAAGGGTCAACTGTATATATATTTAGTGTACATCAGGAAGGTCTCATCCCAAGCCAAGATGTTCATTGCCCATACAGATAAAAAAAAAAAAACTGTCACTTTGATTCTGATGTTACACTGGAAGTGGTCAGTTGAATCAAAGATGCCAGCATCCTTTGGGGACTGTCCCAGTGTGGCAAGAGAATGATGACAACATCTAGACCAAACCAGAGTTACCAAAATCAACCTGCTTTTTTTTTTTTTAAAAGATTTTATTTATTTATTTATTTGACAGAGAGAGACACAGTGAGAGAGGAAACACAAGCAGGGGGAGTAGGAGAGGGAGAAGCAGGCTTCCCACAGAGCAGGGAGCCCGACGTGGGGCTAGATTCCAGGACCCTGGGATCATGACCCGAGCCGAAGGCAGACGCTTAATGACTAAGCCACCCAGGCACCCCCATAATCAACCTTCCATATGGACGTAATGAATTGTTCTAATGTCTTGAGCATTTCTCTTGATGAGAGCTGGAGACATTCAGTTAGAATAGAATCACCAGCGAGGGTCTTGAACTGATCCTCATCAGCACACAGTGTCATGGACGTCAGCCATGTCACCCGAGGAAGAACTTCTAGAACATCTGTGCAGTGACTTTGCTGCATGTGTATCATTGAGCTGGAACCACCCTCAGGCACGAGTGGGGCATCTTTCCTAGCTCTCCTGACTCTTGGAGTAAGAGTCCACCACAGGGCTTTCCTTGGCTTATTACAGGGCAGAGCTCTTTCCGTGGAGTGTGTCTAGAAATCTTACGGTCCACCGTGTTTGGTCAAGCCATCACAAGTCAGACTCCTCATCACCTTGGCTGAGTGCAAGCCAATGCAACAAGTGGGCTTCTGGTCAACCTCACCCTGTGGCTTGTCCCTGAAGCTCCACCCTTTGGTCCCCTTGTCCTTCTCATCTACCCCACTTCCCAGTCAAAGACAAAGCTATTTCTCTCGCATGTCCTGTTCACTGAGGAAGCTGTGTCTTTCTCAAAATCAAATCCCAGGTTGGTCTTGGATTCACGAGGCCTTGATCACTAGTTAGATCTCCACTGGACCTTCCTGGGTCCCCCGGACATGGTGTGAAGGCATCTCTCAGGGAGGCTGCTCCCCATTTTCCTAGCAGCCCACGGGGTGACCAGAGGATGGATTCTCTCCATCGGGCCGCCCCGAGACGTGCTCGCCTGCACTCACCCTGCAGCTGTCTTCTGTGCAGATCCCTCCAGCTTTGTGGTTCAATTTCTCTAAAACAGCCTCCTTCCAGTCCTCCGATTTCTGCTGTTTCTCGGGTCCTGTGTTGCTTTGAAGTGACCCCTTGCCTCCCACCCCGGGGTCACCAGCACAAATAGTGGCTCAGAGCTCATGTCAGCATTTCTGAGTCCCCTTATATTTGCAGTGGAAACATAAGATTGAACAACCCATCTGAAATACAATTTTACATTTTGATTGCTTCTGCCCCAGCTGTACTGAGGTTACCTTCAATCTACATATATTTGTGGGAATGGGCTTTTTCACTGCAGTTCAATTCAAGTACACCTTATAATATCAGTGATTATAAAATACCATGGACTAATAGAGTGTCTTGCTTTCAAGGAGTTCAAACTGCTTTATAATTCTACCGGCCATCATTTATCTTCATATGCTGCTGTAGAGACACGAGAGAAAAAAAGAGAGATTAATAATCACATTTTATAGATGGGGAAATAAAAACTCAGAGAAATTGAGTAACATTTTTCCAGAAATGCACAGTTCTTCCTGGGCTCTCTGAGTAGTGTTGCAGATTTATTGCTCAAGTTGGGAGTGGCCATGAACCTTGCACTTGTTTTACTAGGCACCATGAAAATGATCGAGATGTCGACTCTGGTCGTCTACTTGGCCAGGGAGGCCAGGTGAGGCAGAGGTTGTACCGTGAAAGGGCATGCAGGCTTAGGACAGCGTTTCCCTGTGCCAAGGGGAAGTGTGAGGCCTGTGGCTAGGCAGTTTTCTTTCTGAAGTTAGGTGGATAGGTATTTGGTTGTATATTCATCTTTATATCTTTTATAGACATAAATGAAACAAAAGTGTTTAATGTGTATGCTTTAATATATTTAAGCAGTTTTCCTAACGTTTCCACCTATAAGGAAGAAAGTGGGCTTTAAAAACGTGGAAAAGGGATGCTCTTTATTCGACTGCTCTGACACAGACACATTATAGATACGTGACTTAATATGTTTTGATTGCCTGCTCTCTGCCAGGCGCTCTGCTGGGTGCGTCCTGCGACGATGCTTTGTTTCATTTCAGCCTCACACCAGCATCAGGAAGTGGAGGCACTCAGCTAGGACCTGCCAGCACCGGATTCCACCTACAGGCATGTCATTCCCACCCAACTTGTGTGGTCTCCACACCTCTGCTGGGGGTCACTCCCTCGCAGGGTCACGTGGTCTGGACGTGATCTGGGGATACCCTATCGGCTCGGGGTGCTGTTAGGAAAGCTAGCAGAGCGAAATATCAAAGCTTCAATAATTGATGTGTTGAAAATGACAGTTGTTTATTCTCTTTCTATAGAAAGATAGAATTTTCTGTGTCTTGCAGCAGGAGTGTTGGAAAGGAGCACATCTCTCTCTTTCTTAGGTACAAATTTTGTCTGGCACTTCATGTATGTTTAAAGTATTTTTGATGTCCCAGAATAGCAGTGAGGAGACTGTGTAAGATGATTCCATGGGGTGGCAAATGAAGGATGAGTCATTAACAGAACCTGGGTGATTTGGAGCCCAAGGGGGAAGGCCCGTTTCCCAAGCCAGCAGCCCTTCCTGCTGTGGACCTGAACTGAGAACAGAAACAGCCCCCATGGAAGAAACCAGAATGTTTTCTTTTTGTTTTTAAGTGTGTAAACTTTGAAGCAGAAAGACCAAGAAGTGTGCCCCTTGTCATAGGGCATGTCGCCAGAGAGATGGTGCCCGCTTCAGGGGACGCTGGTGCCCGCTGGGGGTGTGGGATTGGAACAGAAAGATTCCTTCTACAGATGTGCGGGGAGCACCTTCCATGCCCAGGCACTGCGCTCATGCTGCAGACACAGCCATGCCGTGGGGACACACTCACCCTGCCCTGTGCCCCGGAGGCCACCGCCGCCTGGCCACTTACAAAGACGCAGCTCACACTTCTCCCCGGAAGCCCTCCCTGCTCTGCCTCCCCCGCTCAGTCATTCCCCCTCATGCACCAGGCGCGCCCTCAGCTCGTTGTATGTTAGCCGTTGGCGCGCTCTTGCCTGCAGCTAGACAGTGAGCTCCTGGAGGGGCCACAGGGTCCGGTTTATTTCTTTTTCAGTCTTCAGCACAGTGCATGACACAGGGCGGACACGTAGAACATGGTGGTTTGGACATTCGAGGAAGAGAGTGAATGAGCGGAGCTTGAGCCGACTTCTCGCTCAGACCAACCATTGGTGAGAATGGTTTGCACTTCAGTCAGGAGTAAACGAGCCTCAACCACCAGTGCCACAGGAGCGCTGAACAAAAGGAAACAGATCTTGGGCTTCACTTGGAACTTCCAGGGGCTCAGAGCCGTGTGGACGGGCAGCACAGGGAACAGGTGCGAGACCACAGCAGAACGGTCTTTAGGGAGAGCCAGGTAGGAAAGCACCTTCCTTTGCCGAGGGCTCCTGGCCTGGGTGTCAAGCAGGCATTTACGGAGCCCGTGAGACGGAGGCCTTGGCCCCCAGGAGGCTTAAGGGGGGCCGGTATGCAAATGTGTGGCCAGGACAGTGGACCGAGCTGGTTACTGGTGGTCACCAATTCACCCCCGGCGTGGCCAGCACGGAGAAGGTGGGCAGCGTGGGTCTGAGGAGGAAGGAGGCGGGGGGCGGGGGCCAGGCCGTCGCAGAGATGTGGTCAGGGTGTCCCGTCTGTGTGCCAGGAAGGAGTGAAGCAGAGTTTTGGGGTGGGGGGGGTGGATTGGAAAAGATTGAAACCAAAGGCGAGCGGCCGGTAGGGGCTTGGGGTAGAGGCCTGCACTGAGGAGGCACGAGGGAGCTGAGGGCGGCGCTGGCTTCTAGAGAGTTAAGAAGAGACGAGCTCGGGAGACCTGAGCCGTGAGGCCTTTTCAGCCCCCTCAGGACCCTGGAGCCCCCGCAAAGCCCTGCCACTCTCTCTGGCCCTTTTGTCAGAATCCGCTGGCGAGCCGCCTGCCATCGGTGGCCTCCGGGCCCCGCTCCTGGGGTTCCTGCCCCTTGTGCCCGGGTCCTGTTCCCTCACGAAGATTTACCCCTTCTGCTCTCCTCTTTGTGCTGCCTGAGAACTTGCTGCCCGAATCCCATATTTTAGCACTTTCTTATATTTAATAAAGGTTTATTCAATCAACAAATCCTTATTGATTGAGTGGCTACTAAATGCCAGGCACCGGGCTGCCCTGTGGACGGAGCAGGCGGAGACAGACAGTAAGCAGGTTATTGGGGAAGTGCTGTAAAGTGACATTTATGGCACCGGAGATGGGGACTAACTGGTGTCACGGGAGGCCTGTCTGTGGCGGTGACAATTAAGCTGAGGTTTGAAGGATGAGAGGGAGGCAGCTCACATTGCATGGAGACTCTCGCTCCAGGAGGAGCTGGGGTTCTCTAGAAATCGAAATTGAAAGGACAGCGGAGAGCAGGGCAGGGTCCCGATCGCCCAGGTCCCGTGGGCCGTGCAGGGATTTGGGTTTGCATCTGGGTGCAGCGGGGCACCCCTGCAGCCCGGAGAGCAAAGGCACAGGTGGCCTGGCTGCTCCGGCCGCTGTGGAGAGCGGCCTCCATGAGGGGAGGAAAGGCCAAAGGAACGACCCAAGAGGGGGCTCCAGGTGCCCAGGGCCAGCGCGGTGGCAGCGGATGTGGGGAATCGGGCCAGTCGGAGAGATCCTTGCGAGCGGCCACGCGGATGGGTTGGTGGTGAGGCTGAAGGCAGAGAAGAGACCCGGAGAGCGTCCTGGGTTCCCAGCCTGAGCAGTGGGACCGAGGGGCCGTGAGTCCCTTCGCAGAGCCAAGCCCCACAGAGGGAGGAACAGAGGAGGGGAGGCCGAGGGGAAGGAGGTCCCTTGTACACGGACTAAGTTTGAGGCGACTGTGAGTCATTCCCAGGGCGGCGCTGGGCCGCCAGGACGGCACTGTGGAGCCGAGACGGTCCAGCGTGAAGACAGACGTTTGGAAGGACGAGTGGAGCCCAGACCTGTAGCAGTGGACGTGACCGTCCGCTTCCTTGGGCGGCAGAAGCCGTCCCCACAGAACGCGGGACTTAGAACAATAGCTGTTACTCTCTCATGGGCCTGGCGGGTCGAAGTCTAAAATCCAGGTGGCAGCAGGGACCCGCTCCTCCCGAAGCCGTTCGGGGACGATCCTTCCGTGCCTCTCCCGGCGTCTGGTGGCCCCGGGTGCTCCTTGGCTGCTGGTGGCCTCACTGCAGCCTCTGCCTCCGACCCCACGTGGGCGTCTTGCCTCTGCATCTGTGTCCCAGCGTCCCTCTTACAAGGACACCCGTCCTGCTGGCTTCAGAGCTCACCCTACTCCAGCGTGACATAGTCTTTGCTAACTACATCTGCAGCGGCCCCATCCCCGGAGTGTCACATGCTGAGGGGTCGGGAACTAGGACTCCAGCATGTCGGTCGTCGCAGTCAACACAGTTCAACCTCGGACAAGGGTGCAAAGAGACAAGACCCGGGGTCCCCAGGCTTCACCATCACCGAGCAGGTGGCTAGAGGAGAGGACAAGCCGGCAAAAGAAACGGGGAGGTGGGACAGAGGCGGGAGCGTGTGGGGTCGGACAGCCCCGACCGCGTGTTTCAGGATGGAAACGGGACGGGATGGTCACCCGTGGGAAGGGCATGCGTCACGGAGCTGAGACGCTGACCAAGGGATGTGATGTGACAGCGGTCTGGACCGCGCCCTCGAGTGGAGCGGAGGGTGGAAGTCCGGCTGGGGAAGGGTGAGAAGATGGGGGACAAAGCAGAGTTGCTGCAGGAGACGACCCTGGAGGTCTCGGGGGTCAGGGGCAAAGAAATGGGGCCTCCGCTGCAGGGACGTGAAGGGATAGAGGAAGGGTTTGGGTTCGTGTTGAACTTGCTTTGTTCTTGCGTTCTGTTTTATTTTTTGAAATGGGAGAAAGCAGAGCGTGTTGGTGCTGCACCCGGCGTGTTCCACCTTCCTCGTCACGTGGGCTCGTGTTGCCGTCGCGGCCCCGCGGGGACAGGACCATGCCTTCTCTTTCTTTTGTCCTGCTGGCGTGTAGCCTGACGTTGGAGCATTTGTTCATCATGCTCACAGCAAGAAACGTGTTCTGCTGCCCATGTCCTGGTGCCGTGAATGGCCGCTGCTTCATTTTCTAGTAGAAAACGGACTGAGAGCAGTCTTCCTAGACGCTGTTCGGGTAACATCAGTCGACAAAACCCACGTCTGGTGTTGCTTGCCGGAGAACATCCCCAAAGTGCCCTTTGCACCTGTCTTGTGTGTTGGCTTTGGCCTTGCACGTCCTTGGGAAACAGAAACTAAGAAATGGGTTTCCAGAGGTTCCACATGGCCTGCTTCTGGGCATGAGAGCCAGGTGATTGATAGTTAGAAAGGTTGGCCCCGTGAGACCAGCCCAGTGTGTTCTGAAGACCCGACCTGGAGACAGGGATAGGGAGGCAGGTGTGGGGATGCGTGATCCTGCAGCCACGTGCCAGCAGGGAGCTGTGCCGGAACCGGGTACTCATCCCAGGAGCTCGTCCCCCCCAGCAGAGGCCTGAGTCTGCTTGTCAGAGGAGCCTCTCTAGAACACTCTAGAACAGAGAGGGCAGAAAGGCAGGCAGGTTCTGACACAAGTGGAATAGGAGAGGTTGCGTTGCTAGAGGCAACCTGCAGTCATCTCATCCATTTACACTGTCTGCCTTTGCGACTGAGGTGACTGGCAGGGGACTTCAGGGGACTCGGGAAGCCCTGGTGTGTGGGGGCGACCCTGGACGCAGTGGCCTCGGCCTGTTGTGGGACTGAAGGCCCCGTGACACAGTGCAGTTCGGCAGGGCTGTGGCCTAAAGCAGCCACAGAGCTCCCCAGTGCATGAGTGCCAGGGGGCGGGAGCATCCTTCCCCGCTCACGCAGGCCACCAGCAGCGGGGACTGGCGAGCACAAGGCCCCGCGGGAGGGGGAGGTGGCGGCAGAACCCTGACAGCTGGAGACGCCAGCAGTGAGGGGCCGGGGAAGACCCACCCCACTTTGGACTCTGGCCACAGAATGTTTCGAGCCCAGACAGAGGACTGTGGCCTTCTAGAAGCACCTGGCAGCTGTGCTGAATCTCCAACTCTGAGCAAGGGAGAAAACTCTACTTCTGAAAAATCAAGACTTTGTAACAAAACGTGTTGGTTTTTGTTGGTTTTCTTCAACGCTATGATCTGGAGACAAAAGATGAGCCATGAGAGCAAATTTAAAAGAGCAAGGTGGGGCGGTGCTTTCTAAGTGGGGAGAATTGAGCTCGAAGGTCCAAACAAGTAGAGGTGTTTTGACCACACTCTTGCTCCCTCCTCCCGTGATGTCTGGGTGAAGAGAACCCAGACGGAGCCGTCTCCCCAGCTCCCACTGCTCCCACTCCAGGCTTCTGGAAGGGTAGGAGAGTGGCGTCTTCTGGCATTGCTTAATCAAGTGGGAAATTTACAGAGAAAACAGAAGCTGGGCTAATGCATTTCATTATCAGCAGAGCGCCTCGAGCCACATTTTTTTGAGCTGTGTTTATATCTCATACTTTGAACCTGGTTTTCTCCAAAATGTACCCCTACTTAATCATGACACATTCTTAGAAAAGAAAATGCACTCTGTGGTCTCCTTGGTTTTCATTACTAACTATATGTGAAAATTTCCCTTTGAATTTAGGTGGTTTCCTTCGGAAGCTCCGACACATAACCTTGTCTATTATGTGAAGGGACATAATCCTACAGTCAGGAACAGGTTTATAGTGGGGTTCTCACTGGTACCCAGATTATGGGTTCAGGAACAGGGTTCTGTGATTATACTATGAGAGGACTTTTTAGGAGACTAACTTTTTAGAAGCTGATGATAAAAAAAATTAGCGTTTCCTTACAAAAGTGTGATTCAGACTCCTAAGAAGGCAGATCATTGGCATTAACGGATTTGGGGTTGATTCCCCTTATTCTGGGTAGAGGCCTCTTGCTTTCTCTCTTACTGAAAGTAGAGCACCTGTATTTCAGAATTCCTTTGTAAAAACCAGGCATTCTCTAAAGATTGGTTTCCTGGGTCTTCAGTTACAAAAGATAACTCGTGAGTCTCTCTAAAGTGGTTACTAGCTCATCTGGTTGGAGTATAATGGCGATGAAGTCAATGGATGGGGCTCCCTGGAGGTCTATTCTAGACCTCCCCTTCATCTCAGCCGGCCATCTGACCACACTGCGTGCTTACGGGGAGGAGCAAACCCAAGAATGGAGGGGTCACTGCCACGCAGTACAAGAGCCCCAGGTCCTTCAGAGGGGGGCAGTCATGGCACCCCGGGTTTGAAAGATAGGATTTTATGTGGAGTTCATAGAGAAGTAGCTGCCCGCACTTCCAAATTGCTAATGATTTCTCTCCCATTCTTCCTTTTCAGGGCCCCCGAGATCATCCTTGGTTTACCATTTTGTGAGGCAATTGATATGTGGTCCCTGGGCTGCGTCATTGCGGAGCTGTTCCTGGGCTGGCCGCTCTATCCGGGGGCTTCCGAGTACGACCAGGTGGGTCCAGGGAGCTCCAGCGCCCCCAGGAAGCACTTCCTTTATAACCTGACACGTGGCTGGGCTTACGGGCTGTCTCCTTGTCTCCCAAACCTTGCTTCTCAGAGCAGTGCTTTTCTTTCTTTATTCCTCTTTCTTGCCCCTTTTTCTTCTATTATTTCTTTCTTCCCCTATAAAATTGTCGTCTTTTTCTCAAAGGCACCAGAGCCACGAAGAGCCATGAGTACATCATATGTACAGCGACAGGAAACACCCTGACCTCATTCTCATCTTTTCTTGCAGATTCGGTATATTTCACAAACACAGGGTTTGCCAGCTGAATATTTATTAAGCGCAGGGACAAAGACAACTAGGTTTTTCAACCGTGACACAGACTCACCGTATCCTTTATGGAGGCTGAAGGTAGGAAGAGCGTCCCCTCCACTTCTCCCGAATGCCTGACACTCAGGGACAAAGGGCATCGTCCACTTAGTGGGGAGCTTTGGCCATCGGCACGTGGATCCTGGATTTTGCTTTGATTCAGCCAGCAGCGTGGGAGAGGGGGTGACCGTTGTTGATGTATGAGATGGACGAATTCGGATGTTCAAAAGCACCACTTGGCTAGGCCTGCTGCCTGCAAAGCTCAGGGCCCAAGTTCCGGTAGCTAAACTCCTGGGCTATGATCCCAGTAAACCATGACGACTTGTTGGGTTTGTGCTGGAGACAGAAATGAACCACCCCCTACCCTCAGGGCTCCCAGTCCGAAGGGAGCCTGGAGACATGTGGCCAGCCCAAGCCCCTGCACTGCACGTCAGCCACCCCCGCTGTTGCAAGGGCCCCGTCCCGGTAGGAACAGAGTGTGGGGCCATAAGGAGGGAGGCTTGGCTACGGCCTGGGACAGAGGGTCCAGGAGGAGCATTTGAGCTGGGCCCAAAAGGATGAGGAGGGTCTTCTAGGCAGAGGAAACAGCCTCAGCAACATGGCACCCTAAGGCTCTAGGGAGGGGTCTGTTTGTCCCAGCCGGCAGGTGGTAAAGCGTACCATTGCACACCGTCAACTCTTGGGTGGTTTTACTTTAACGGAAACTTATTTTGCTTTCACTTTGATCTGTGTCTAGTAATTAAAATTGATGTATTTTCCTGGGAAGGAGAAAATAATGCAAGTCTTCAGTATGTTTTATGTTCATTTTAGGTGTTCCTTTTTTTGCAAGAGAGTAGGTGGGGTTTTTTGTTTGTTGGTTGTGTGGTTTTTTTCTTTTTTGACAGAAACCATAGCCAAATTCTAATACGATTTAATGATAAAGTGTGGCCAGTAGTTGCAGATACAGAAAAGAGATTTGAGAGCTAAGCAAGCACTCTGAGGCTGTTAAGGAGAGGGCATTTGGCAACTATGAGAGCGAGCAGCTCAAGGTCAGGTCCAGTGAAAAAGACTTCCTGGGTGGAGGAGGGTGAGGCCAGCCGGGGGCAGGGTTTGCTTCTGTGTCTTAGTAAGGAGCCTCAGTCCTCCGTGTCTGGCTGTTCCTGGGATCAGAGCCTGGGTCGTAGCAGCTCCAAGCATGGCATCCTTGAGTGAGATTTTGAGGACCAATTACCTGCGATCCATGGATGAGTCTAGAAACCCCTAGTAATTGGAGACAGCATCTTCCAAGACCAAGGCCAGTGCAGGCACCATATGTGCGTGGCCCAACCCCAGGCCGACTCTGTGGCCAGCTGCCGCTTCCTGGCCATGCCGCCTTGGCAGACTCCTTAAGCCTGCCATTCCTCTGTCTCCGTCTAGAACATGGGTTGTCATCGTCCTACCTAGGAAGAATATTGAATGAGCTCATGGGCTTTAGAACAGTGCCTGGAATGCAGTGAGAGCCTCTGGATGAGAGTTTGAGAAATAAAATTTAAATTTATAAAACCATGTGGAAAAGGGCCTCTGGTTTTCCACATGTGGAACCCCACCGTATCTCTTGAACTCAGGGGTGAATGAAGGGTTATCAGGGATGGGGCATATTCTTGTTGGAACCCTCTGGGTCTTATTCAGAGTAGGCCCCCACCAGGCCGGGTGTCTGTGGGAAGGAAAGAAGAGAGATGAGTTAGTGTGGAGGATGAGCAGGTCACTTTAAGAAGACTCAAACTGTCCTCTGAAAGATGGGGAAAAAACCCTCCATAAGAACCAAAAGCTCCAGGGTTGGAGTCACAGTGACGAGGAAAGAATTCACATGACTGATCATTCAGCTTTTGCTTCTTTTGACCAGACACCAGATGACCATGAAGCAGAGACGGGAATTAAGTCAAAAGAAGCAAGAAAGTACATTTTCAACTGTTTAGATGACATGGCCCAGGTAAGCCCCATGGGTGAGTATGCAATGCTAGCCCTTTACAAACGAAGCACAGCAAGACTTCTGCGTAATACAAGATGGCGGGTAGAACTGCAGTGGTTGACCTTGACCTTGAACAGTGATATGCCCCTCAGTAAAAACACCATTGGGTTGGTGGAACATTTTCAAAACCTTACACTCGCTCTTTAAAAATAGCTTCAGTTTATTGGTTCCCATTTGTTAAAAAAAAAAAAAAGTTAAAGAAAAAAAAGTACTGGCCAATCTTAGTGATGTTTTCATGAAAAGAATTCAGGCTCACGGGCATATTTGAGTCTCACGCCCATGATTCAGTGTATTAATCCCCTGAGGCTGCTGTAACAAGGTACTACTGACTGGGTGGTTTAAAACAGCAGACGTTTATTGTTTTGGTTTTTTTTTTTAAGATTTTATTTATTTATTTGACAGAGAGAGATCAGGTCACAAGTAGGCTGAGAGGCAGGCAGAGAGAGAGGAGGAAGCAGGCTCCCTGCTGAGCAGGGAGCCCGATTGGGGCCTCGATCCCAGGACCCTGAGATCGTGACCTGAGCTGAAGGCAGAGGCTTTAACCCAGTGAGCCACCCAGGCACCCAAAGACATTTATTCTTTCACAGTTCAAGTGGCTAGAAGCTTAGCATTAAAGTACCACCAGAGCCAGCCCCTCTGAAGGCTCTAGAGAGAAACTGAGGCATGTCCCGTCCTCGGTCCTTGTGTCCTGCTGGCCCTTGGCAATCCCCCGTGTTCCCTGATGTGTAACTGCATCACCCCGACCTCTTGTCCTTCTTCATGTGGCCTTTATCCCTGGCTTTCCTCTTGTCTGTGCACCCAAACCTCCCTCTTCTTTCTCTTAAAAAGACACCAGTCATTGGATTGGGATCCGCCCTACCCCATATGACCTCATTTCAACTTGACTGACATCTGCAAAGACACTGTTTCCAAATAAGGGCACATTCACAGGTCCCGAGGAATAGGACCTAAACATATCTTTTGCTGCCACACAACTCAACCCACTTCAGTCAGTCTCTCTCAGCTCACTGGGGGGACCACAGGCTCTCTCACCTTGGTGCCCAGAGAAAATTCTAGAACTTTAGCTATTTTTAGTGTAAAGACTAGTCTAAAATCAGGACAACCCAAAGAGAGTTTTTCTTAAAAGCAATGAGAAGTAAAGCTATAGACCAATAAACACTCAGTATACTTCTCACTGAAGGTGAGTGTAACCAAAAATCATGATTCTGAGTAAAGGATACTTGTCAGTTGATTAGAAGCTTAGATTGTCCGAGAAAACTGAAATTGCTTTCCAGAGCATGCCTTGGAAAATAATAGAAAGCACCACAAAACAAGTCTTTGAAAAGCTGTCCTAGGCTTGCTCTTGGAAGAAAAATCCTGTGTTCAGATATCCTGCTCACCTTGGCCAGAGGTAAGCCCCGTGAACACGGGACCGAAATTAATTCTGGCCCTAACTCAGGGCATTGCCAAAGGACACAAACACTATAGACGGAGGGAGAGGTCACATCGGCCTCTGCAGGTTAAATAAATAACCCGTTTTTGTATTTCATTTTTTTACTACTTGGTCGTAGTTACTGTTTTTCAATTGTGGTAAAATATGCATCGCATTAAAACTGGCCACGCTAACCATTTTTAAGGATCTAATTCAGTAGTATCACGTACACGCACATTGTTATGCAGCCGGTGCCCAAAGGTCTTTCCATCTTGCGATTATTTTCAACGAGGTGTGACATGAGGTACACTTCAGCTCAGCTGATGGAAGCGGGAGCCGCGCACGTCCTGCCACTTCTGTGTGTTTGCGGGTACCGGCCGCTCCCTGCACCCCGCCTCCCTCGGCCCTCCCTGGAGAGGGTGCAGCCACAACCTGTAGGCGGTGACAGCCTGCGCCGGTGGCCGCAGCAGGGCACACGCAGCCTCCTGGGGACCGGGAAGGGGAGACTGAGAGAGGGGGATGGAGTTGCAGGCGGAGAGTAAGGGCGGTCGGGGGCAGGGGGAGGCACAGCAGGTTTGGGTGACCTGTCCCGATTTCCCTCCAGGTGAACATGACAACAGATTTGGAAGGGAGTGACATGTTGGTGGAGAAGGCAGACCGGCGGGAGTTCATCGACCTGTTAAAGAAGATGCTGACCATAGATGCTGATAAAAGAATCACTCCAATTGAAACCCTGAACCACCCCTTCGTCACCATGACACACCTACTCGATTTTCCCCACAGTACACAGTAGGTGTCTTGCCGGATGTTTTTCACTAGGGGTCAGCAAACGTTTTCTTTCTTTTTTTTTTTTTTAATTTATTTGTTTGACACAGAGACAGAGATCACAAGTAGGCAGAGAGGCAGGCAGAGAGAGGAGGAAGTAGGCTCCCTTGCTGAGCAAAGAGCCTGATGTGGGCCTCAATCCCAGGACCCTGAGATCATGACCTGAGCCAAAGGCAGAGGCTTTAACCCACTGAGCCACCCAGGCACCCAGCAAACGTTTTCTTTAAAGTCCCAGGTAGTCAATATTTTAGGCTTTGCGGCCAAAGAGTAGCTCTGCCATTACAGCTGAAAGCAGCCGTAGACCATCCGGGGGTCAATGAGTGAGGCTGCATTTCAGTCAGATGTCATTTGTGATAACAGTTGGCAGCCAGCTTGGGCGGCCGGGGCCATGCTTGGCTTTACACCACAAAGGAGAGAATGGTGGAGCCTGGGAGGGTGTGAGGCGGGATGAGCGGCCCCTGGGGCCTGTGGGTAAAGGGAGCACTCAGAATGTCAGCATCTGTGAAGCAAAGCCACTTTCCGTGCCGCAGATCACTCCCAGAACCATTCTGGAGTGGCCTCGGTCTAGGCGGGATTCGGGTTTGTTCAGTCAGGCATCCATTCAACAGGCTATGTGCTGTGCCACGTGCAGGTACGGTGTGGGGCAGAGCACACAGCACCCCCCGGCCCACTGGGCTCCCAGCCTGTTGGTGAGAGAAAGGCACTAAACAGGTGATCCCCAAAGAAGCTGGCTGTCACCAGGGAAGTAGGCTGCCGTCGGGGCGGGCAGGGCAGCCCCCAAGGGGTGATGCCGGAGGATGAGCACCAGGGCACCAGGGGCCAGGCCGGCACGGGCAGGGAGGGCACGGCCCGCGTGGGGCCTCCGAGCATGGGCGGCCCGGGGGCCAGGGTCCCAGGGGGAGAAGGGGCCTCAGGGTGAGCCCCGCAGGGCCTGAGTTAAGGATGTGGGTCTTCATCCCGAGAGCAGTGGAGTCCTGGAGGCACCTCTGAGCAGGGGGGCGGCTCGTTCAACTTGCGTTGAACAAAAACCTTCCTGCCGCTGCCCCATCAGGTCAGAGGAGCTGGGAGACCGAGGGCCTGTCAGGGTCGGCGATGCGCAAGTTGCCGGTGGCCTGAGAGTGGTGTGAGGGGAAGCAGCAGCCAAGTTAGCCGGTGGCAGGACTCGGGGGGGTGGGGGGATAGGAGTGACCAGAGGGGCCCAAGGGAGTTCTTCTGATAGGAAGAGACTATAAGAGTTTCAGATGCTGGCACGAAGTGCCTGTGGTGAGCCAGGGATTGAGGAGAAGGATGCAGACGTTCCCGAGAGGCCGGGAGGGGCCAGGCGTGCAAGGCCGTTGTGCCCAGAACAGGGGGAGGGTACGTGGGTGTCAGGAGGCACGCCGGCTGGATGAGGGAAGCCGAGGACGTTCTTCAGGCAGCTCCTGTCTTTTGTTGAGAGCCAGCTGGTTGGTGGCTGAAGAAGCGGAGGAAAGCCTGCGTAGTCGGGGCAGGAGGCAGTGGAGCCAACTCACCGGAGCCACATGCGGCAGCTGCGGAGCCCGGGGTGGGACCTGAATAGTGGGGGGTAGCCGGACCCCCAGGTGAGGGCCTGGACAGAACAGGCACTTGAGTTGGGGTCACCCAGGCTGGAGCCTTGCCAGGCTGCTAAGAGGAAAAGCCAACGGAGAGCCTTAGGACGGTGGCAGTAGAGTGGTCGGAGTCCAAACTGGTGGCTGTGGGGGCTTAGCTGTGAAAGGGAAAGGAAGCAAAGAGGAAGGGCCGGAGGGGCTGAGCCGGCCGGTCCCCTCAAAGATTGGTGATTTTCGGAACAGCAGAAAGAGACAGAGGGGCGAAGGCACGGCCGGGAGGTGCGGTGCTTGACTTTGCAGTGTGGGCAGGCGGAGCGGTTGCGCTTGGCCGGGAACGGGTGGCTAGAAATGACAGCCTTCGGGATGAGAAGTAGCTGAGAAGCCGGAGCGCCTGACGTCCGGAGCCTCTTCCGGTGGGCAGGGCAGGGGCACAGTGGAGCCGCGAGGTGGCCCAGGCCTTGGTGACGGACGAGGGGAGTGATCGTTTGCGGAGGCTGTAGTGACAAAGCACACTGAGGGCCTGACCGGCTTACATGGCTGAAGTTTTTTTTCTCACGGTTCCTGAAGACCCAGACCAAACACCAGGTGCAAGGTGTTCGGCAGCATTGGTTTCTTCTAAGGCCACTCTGCCTGGCTTGTTGATTGCCCTCTGCTCCCTCGGTCCTCCTGCGGGCCTTCTGTACACATCTGTGTCCAGATACCCTCCTCCTCGGGGAACTGGGTGCGGCCCACCCTGACGGCCTCATTTCACCTCTAAAAATCCTGTCTCCAAGCGCAGGCCCATTCTGGAGCCTTCAGACCTCGATACAGGGATGGGGGGCACAATTCAGCCCATAACGGAGCGTCATGAGGGGTAGCACTTCAGCCTCTCGACCTCAAGGTACTTGGGATGTGACCGAATAAGAAGTCCCATCCCTGGGTGTGTGCGGGGAGAAGGTGTGCTTAAGAGAGCGCCCGGTTTTAGTTCGGGTTAGGAGGACATAGGGGTGCGCAGGGAGGCTGAGCATAAGAGACCTCTCACGTCCTGGCCGGCTACTCAGGGCTGGACTTGACCCTCTCCAAGCTGCAGGAAATGAGCGGGTGGCACCCTCCTCACTGCCACTCATTTCAGTGCTGGTCCTTATCAGTTGACGCTGAGTAAGTCAGATCACATTGCCACGACCCGTGTTTCCTTGGTTTGAAACAACCAGTCTCCAGTACAGAGGAGGAACTCAGACCCCTCCGTAGCAGACTCTCATTACGGGATTTGTCCTGCTTCTGGGGTGGTAGGGGTAAGTCAAGGAGTCAGTCTGTACAACAGAAGGAAGGCACATTTGGTGATTTACTCGATAGGGCTCCCGTGAGATCAGTCTTTTCATATCCAGGGCGAAGTGACACACTTGTGAAACGGCGTGGCGGGAGATGGACTAGTGCTCTCCAGAAGGCTCCCATCAGCCATCTACACAGTCGATGAGACAGTCACCCACATAAAGTCAGGGGCGTGGTGGAATGACCTCAGGTCCCTGCCCATCTCAGGGACGTCCTGTGAAGGAAGCAGCGATACAGTGCTTCATTGTACTTGATGAAGACCAAGCTTGGAGACCAGGAGCTTCAGATTCAGAATTTGGTATAGGTCCAAGAGGTTCCCTGGCAGTTTAGAATTCAGAAAATGGGCCCCAGAGGCAAGACAGGTCTCTGAGCATACCTAAGCTTACCTGACAGTAGGCCTAACCCCTCAGGGGCCCTAGAACTGGCTGGGAAGACCACGAGAACTACAGGGCAAGAAGAAACCTCCAGCCCACACTGCTGAAGACCACCCCCCAACCTTGGGACTGGGCCAGAGCCGCCCGGACTTCTAGATTAACAGGTGAAAGGGACCCCTTCTCCATACCAGGGTGCAAGTGCACAAATTCCTTAAAAACCATTCCCACAGAATTAACCCGAAGCACAAGTGCTTGCGTATCTTCGTGAAACTCAGAACTCAGACCACTTCAGTTAGAAAATTCATAATCTAAAGCTTTGGGTTGAATTGTCACAAAACCATATAATGCATTAAATATATTCCAAAAAGAATACAAAACCCATCATTTTATTCTTTCAGCTTCCATGTGAAAGCACTTAGCAGTTTGCTTGGTACTCAGTAGGTGTTCAAGGCATGTTGGCATTTCCAGCATTATTAGTAGTATTTTTAGCTCTTAGTTCCCATAGAATAGGTTTTCCTTTCTCTCCAGGGTCATCGGTCAGTAAGTGTTGATTTCGTTTGCAATTCGTGGCCATTCTAAGTAGTCATTAACTCAGAAAGAAAGGATTCTTTGAGCACTAGGTTCAAAACATCATTCAAGGAAAAGATGTTTGGGGGTAGGCCACAAACACCCAGTTGGTCCAAAATCTAGCAAACCCATAGTATCCATTTGTAATCTTAAAGTAGTAGAAAATTAATATTTTATTTATATTCAGTTATTACATTATTTATAATTAACATAAGTATTTAAAATAGAAATTTAAATGCTGTTTCACTATCATGAATATTAGCTAATATTTGAGGAAAAGTAAGTTTCATGAGAAGACAAGTGAATGAGCAACAGTGTATAAATTCTGAAGGACACTCTATGGGGGATTTTCAAGAACTCAGGGATTGAGGCCACTTTGGCTTTCCTTTTCCTCGGTGCTGGTGTCAGCAACATCTTTATACTTCACTTTCCTAACTAGGGTTCTCTTTTGATTCACAGATGCAATGGAGGAAGAAAAAGAGGGAGAGAATTTTTATTTCATGTAACTGGGCAGGAGTGAGAAAAGTGAAAGGGAGGATGAATCCGGAGGTTGAAGAGGCTGTGATTAGCTCTTCACCTGGGCAGATGACCTGTCTGTCCTGTCTTAAAACTTCATCCTTACTCGTAAGACAGGGGCAACAATTCTTTCTCCCTCTTGTGGTTGTAGGACTGAGTGAAAGAGTGCTAGCAGACACCTGCCATAGTTTTCAATCGGTGCTAACCACGATTATTATCACTAGTATTACTCTTCCCGTTAACACGTGCAATCCCAGTGGGGACAGGGACGAGGCCCTGGGTTGGTAGTTCCTTGGCTGTCCCCTAGATGGCGCTGGTGCCCCAGAAGCGCAAGGAGTCTTGGGTAAGACGGGCAGGTCAGAAGTTGCCATTTCACATCCCCAGTCAGAGAAACCACCCTGAAGGCCGAGAATGAGCGGTGAGGTTGGTTCAGCAGATCAGGGATATGAGGAAAATACAGTGAGAGCTGTCACGTCTCTTGTGCTATGGAGAACCTTTACCCGTCCTGCATGGGGGAAAGGGGGCGAAAGGCAGTAGGGGCAGTTCATCTGAATAAAGGTGACTCTTGCAAATGCAGACTTTGCATGAGAAATCCAGGAAATGCAGACTAGAGTTAAGTTTCCCCAGTTGTCTTACTGCATTAACGTTGCTCTCCCTTTCTCTCCGTTTTCTCCCTTCTCCCACGTTACCTTCTTCTCTTTCCCTCGTGCCCCTGCTTTCTGCACGAACAGCGTCAAATCCTGTTTCCAGAACATGGAGATTTGCAAGCGTCGGGTGAACATGTATGACACGGTGAACCAGAGCAAAACCCCTTTCATCACGCATGTGGCCCCCAGCACGTCCACCAACCTGACCATGACCTTCAACAACCAGCTGAACACTGTCCACAACCAGGTGAATGGGGAGCAAAGGGGAAGGCGGGCAGGGCTGACGGTGAGCATCAAGAATCGTATTTTCCCCCCACACCTAGTCAGGAGATCAGATTCTTCCAATATCACATACAGGAGACAATGTCATCCAGAGAATTCCTCTACTGTGTCAGGAAGTGTTTACTTCCGAACTTATTTCCTTTGAGAGACGCAGGCACTCTGTATGGACTGCTGGTCAGAAAGGTCCCAGAAAGGACTCTCTCGGGGTGCTTTTTCGCAGATGGTACCTCTTCGCGTTTCCCTCTGTCCCGATGTGGGAATAACGTAAAGCCTCCTGCTCTAATGCCTTTGTGTCTGACATCTGCCCGGTGCAGAACTCGAGCATGGGAAGGGACGCTGGCGATCGCGCAGCACAGACCCCTCCCCCTTGTCTCCACGTGGGGGTCCTCGTGCTCTGCTCTCGCGACAGATAAAACCCATCCTTTCTCCAAGTCACAGGGAAAATCAGTTCATCAGTCTGTCCCCAGAATCCCAGCAGCCGGAACCAGAAGGTTTTCTTCTCACACATTTCCAACTTTTTGCAAGAAATTAACAGAACCCCACACCTCACGTGTTATTTAAAATGTGAATGACACCAGGGAGCTATTTACTAAGTGAGTAATCTCCAAATCCTCGTCCAGGCTGCCTCTGGTAGCTAAGAGACTTTTACTTTTATTCCCAAATTCCAGTCTTCCCACTTCCCCCAAAGAACTAACTGTCCCTAGATTTCTTTTCAGCCTTATTATCAAATCTGCAGTGGTCACAACACTCCTGTGTGTGTCTGCACACCCTCCATAGGAAAGGAGTGTCCGGGTTCTAATCCTGAAATATGAACATCTCAGCTACCAGCACCCCCATCTTCTCCTCCCAGCCCTGGTCTCTAGGCCAGCCCTGTAGCACACTGAGTTGCTGAGGCCGAGCTTTTCTTCCTGCCCTCTCTCCCCCTGCCTATATCCAGCAGAGGCCACCCAGAGTCTGCCACCCCTGGGGGCCACTGGTATTTGTAAGACTCTCCTTAGGGGAAAGAGCTAATGCTAAGACCTGGAGTCCAAAGAAACGAATGGTCCCTCTCAGGGCCTGGCCAGCACTCAGGCTGTGTCCACAGCCAGACCTGCAAGCTGCTGGATAAAATACCACCGTGGTTTTGTCCTTCATCACCAGAACGCCATCACATCGGCTGGCAAAAGGAGGTTTTCTTGATTTTGTTTTAAGATTTTATTTATTTATTTGAGAGAGAGAGAACAAGCGAACAGGGGAAGGAGCGTAGCGAGAGGGACAAGCAGACTCCATGCCGAGGGTGGAGCCCGACGCGGGGCTCCATCACGACCCCGAGATCATCACCCAAGCCAAAACCAAGAGTTGGACCCTTAACCAGCTAAGCCCCACAGCTGCCTCTAGATGGGTTAATATAACAGAGAAGTTCATTTAAATTGATGGTGTCAGGGGGGTTCAGTGCAGAGCGCAGGGGACACGGGTGAGACCTGGAAGCCCAGAGGTGTGGAGAGAATGCTGTGGGCCGAGGATTTGCATGAGTCAGCAGGGCGCGTGCTCACAGCATGCCGCCAGCAATGAGGACACTCTCTGGCTGGTGCCATGAGGACAGAGAGCAGAGGGAGATAAATTTGGAAGGGAGGGTTGGCCAAACCTTGAGAAAGGCATGCCAGACCGAAGCACGTGTGTAGTGTTCATTAGACAGTAATTGGAGATTTGAGGGCAGAGGTGGTGACAGGCACAAAGTAGTCTTTTGGAAAGAATGTTCTAACCTCAGCCTCAAGAAGAATTGGAAAGGGGAAAGTGGAGGCCAGAACTCACTGAACAGAGCCCAGGCAGCAGGGGAGAGACGCCCAGCTAAAGAACTTGTGATTGAAGAGTCAGGTCCCAGGGACGAGTTGAAGGACGCAGCTACGGCCAGTGGAACCCGAGTGGGAACCTGGAGCATATTGGTCCCCAAGGAGGGAGCCCCAGGAGACAGTGGGAAATGTGTATGGGGAGGACCATCCAGGACAGGGGGCGCCACAGAGAGAACGGAGAGGAAACACAAGGCATGTCATCGGTAACGAAACACAGGTGCTCGCACATGCACATCCCACGTGCATTCCCAGTCATGCTACCTGGAGGCCCCAAACAGCCACTTACTGTGATAATACATTATCTTAAAATCTGGACACGTATGTACCTAATGGAGTGATTACCTTCAAACAGATTAATTTGCTTTGCATGAAAGTTGAACATAAAGTCTAAGTATTTAAAAAAACATGTAAAATGAGATTTTATCCTTTTTATCAAATTAAGCATGTATATGTACCCTTCTTTTTTTTTAAGATTTTATTTATTTATTTGTCAGGTAGAGAGCACAAGCAGGCAGAGTGGCAGGCAGAGGAAGAGAGAGAAGCAGGCTCCCTGCTGAGTAAGGAGCCCGATGCAGGGCTCGATCCCAGGACCCTGGGATCATGACCTGAACTGAAGGCAGCTGCTTAACCAGCTGAGCCACCCAGGCATCCCTATATATACCCTTCTTAAAATTCTATTTCTACGTGTGTCCAAGATGCCTTGTGGCTCTTGCCTCCTTATCCTTCAGTCCACGGAAACTCTAGCAGCAAAACTTGTAAGCCATGTTGAATTAGAAGACACAGGTGCCCTCCTCCCCCCCGTCTAACCACAGGATCAGTGTGAAGAAGGCTGAGATGGGGTAAATTCAGAGTTTATTTCAGAGTTTATTTAACTCCTCTCCATTTAAATTCTCTTGACCCACCGGCATCTCTCCTTTCTGGCCTCCAGCCTTCAGAGCTGAAGACCAGTGTAAGAATGGCCCAAACTCAAACCGGAAGCCCCAGGCTCAGTGTGTCCCCTTCCCTGGCTGTTGCTAGAGCGTGTTGACTTGCAGTTATGTGCTCTGCAGCCGTCTGAGGGGATCAGACCCTGAGGCCTGAGCGGGAGGCCCCCTCCCGAGGCCCACCTCAGTCTTCCTCCGCGTGTGTGCTTCCGCGCCTTCCCCTGTGCCTGCAGAGGCCTCCTCCTGGCTTCCTCCTCCCGAGTACAGACAGTACCACCAGGCTCGAGGGAAGGGGCGCGTGAACAGAGCTTGCACGTGTGGGCTGGCAGGGCCACATATGTGTACCCCAGAGCCCCCAAGTTGTGGGATGGAGCTGGGGCAGGAAGAGAAGGAAGGCAGAAGTCAGCTCTCGCCTCCTCCCCTGCACCCCACCTGCATTCCCTGCCTCATCACCGTGTTCCAGTGCAGAACCCAGGGACTCCGAGAGTCCAAAACCCACACCTGGCCTTCCAGGTAGTTGTGAAGTACATTTGTCAAAGCGGAAGGGCAGCACATAAATAGTTTCTGGCCTGATTTTTAACTTTGCAGTTTTTAGTCCTACGTTATGCAAGCTTCCGTGTGCCCTCTCGTCCAGGCCCCACAAAATGCTAGCAGTTGGCCTGAGTGGAAGCATCGAAGGTGATTCTGTTGTGGCTGCAGGTGGCTGCTTTTCCCTGAGACTTGAGCAGTGTCTCCACCCCGCTCTGTTTTTGCTTTTTTACTCTTGGTTTTTATTTGTTTGCTCTTCTTTTGATTTCATTTATTTGCTTTAGACTCGTGGCTCCCAGCATACCACCTCCCTCATTTTTTATTTTTGTTTATTTTTGTTTAATCCCCATCATTCCTTTAGGCTCCCACCTCCACCAGTGCCACTCTTTCCTTAGCCAATCCCGAAGTCTCCATACTAAACTACCAATCTGCACTCTACCAGCCCTCAGCGGCGTCCATGGCCGCAGTGGCCCAGCGGAGCATGCCCCTGCAGACGGGAACAGCCCAGATCTGTGCCCGGCCCGACCCCTTCCAGCAAGCTCTCATCGTGTGTCCGCCCGGCTTCCAAGGTAAGGACGAGCAGACGCGGCCCCTCACCTGCTTCTTACCGCAGGCCCTCCGGGGCACTGGTACCCGAGGCTTCCTGGCCTCCCTGAACTTGAGGGCCCCTCTCCTGCCCCGACCAGCCTAGACACAATAGGACTTAAGCCTCAGCACCAAGTTGTTTTTCTCCCCGCCTGCTGGTGTTTTTGTCCCCGGCCAGCTGTCTGTAAAGGGGCACGTCGTCTGAGATTCTGTAGTTAGGCTGATGTCAGCTTACATTTCCTCCCATAAAATATCCTCTGGGCGGGTTATCTGGAGAGAGTTGCCGCTCTGCCAGCCAGTGCAGCCTCCGTTCTCATGTAAAACACAAATCTGCCTGAAAAGTACCTCCCAGGCCGGTCCCCCAAAGGATTCGTTAGCCATGCACCCCAACGCTCTTCTGGAAGTTCTAAGAAGCCAGAGTTGACTGTGCACGAGGTTACCGTGTATCCAGAAAGCTCGAGTGTTTGTTTCCACACCCACAAGTCTTGTACACCTGTGTGTGGCGGCTCAGTTTCAGAGTCGGTGCCATTCCAGTGGATTTGGATGCTTTTCCCGACACCCCTGGCTCTGTGTTTTCATGTCAGAAGCCATTTTTCTGCTGTGATTTGTCGGCATAACTGTTCTGCTTCGGGCTTTTACAGACTCCTTAATTTGACCTTCTAGTCTCTGAAAACATTCAAAGTTGGGGTTTTTGTGGCTTTAAAATTTTCAAGTTAGAAACTAAAGGGGAGACTTGCAAAGGACCAGGCAACAGCCGGTGGGGACTGGAGTGGGGGGGAGATGAGAACTGACCAGCTGGCTGGGAAGGTTCTCCACGTCCAGCGGTTTCTGACCCCCCAACAACCCCTCTCTCCCTTGCCCGGGTCTGGAATAGGGTTGCAGGCCTCGCCCTCTAAGCACGCTGGCTATTCCATGCGGATGGAGAACGCCGTGCCCATCGTCACTCAAGCCCCGGGAGCACAGCCTCTTCAGATCCAACCAGGCCTGCTCGCCCAGGTAATTCTTTCTTTATTATTACTGGTATTGCCATTCTCCGTGTTAATGTTGTTCACAAAAGAGATAGATCTCCACTAATTCCCTCCTTGGCGATGAGTTAGGTGCTTTGACTCATTAGAATAGATCAGTAATATTCTGAATGATCCCCAGGTGAATCACCTTCCTACGTCTCTTGCTTATAATTCCACGAAGAAATTTAGACACAGGGAGAGTCTGGGGAAATTATTATTACTATTGTAGCTTTATAATGCAAATTAATATGGGAGACATAGGTTTTAATCCTAACTCTGCTAATAACTTTGTGACCTAAGGCAAGTCAGTTAACATTTCGTTGCCTTGAATTTCTTTCTTATAAAATAGAAATGATTTTTTAGAGCTAAAAGGAGCCTTGGAGATGATCTCCTTATTTCATAAGGAGCTGAAAAACCAGGATCACAGGAGCTGTGAGCTGGAACCTTCCTTATCTGTTCACATAGGTACTCCGAAGGTAGAATGAGAACACAGGAGTGAAAGTGGTTGAAAATGTGTAGCATGTTATGGAAATTTAAGGGAACAGAGTGACGCAGTGATAACAGTAATCAGTCTTTAATGGCCCTCGAACAAATACATCATCATTATGCCAGACACTTTATAGTTGTTAATTGATTTAATCCCTACAACAGCATGATAAGTAAGGTATGTGTCTCCAGGTGACAAATAGGGAAAACAGGCACAATCCCTGGCTCAGAGTCCCACGGCCATGAGGGGACAGAACCAGGACACAAACCCTTTTACAGAATCGTGTTTCCATTGCTGGGCGGCAAGGACAGCTTAACCTAAATGTTGGTAGTTTAGAAGCACATTAATATGTAAATAAGGTAGGTTCCAAAGCCTTTTCTCAGAGTGTTCCTACAGTTTATGTATGGTATCTTCTGTTGAATAGAAATTTCTGGATTTAATTTTAATGTAGGGAAATTGCATGGGTCTGTTTGGGCTCCCTACCCCGCTGGCCTTTCTAATAGCCTTCTGTCTTAACTGTTACAACTAACACCCTTCTTGCTGTCTGGGAAAGCCTTGTTCCCGTTTTGTTCTTCAAAATTTCCTTGTCTGGCCTCGTCCCTTCACTTCCCATATGAATTTAACCATCACTCTTTTTTTTTTTTTTTTAAGATTTTATTTATTTATTTGACAGAGAGAGAGATTACAAGTAGGCAGAGAGGCAGGCAGAGAGAGAGGAGGAAGCAGGCTCTCTTCCTCCTGCTGAGCAGAGAGCCTGATTCAGGGCTCGATCCCAGGACCCTGGGATCATGACCTGAGCCAAAGGCAGAGGCTTAACCCACTGAGCCACCCAGGCGCCCCTTAACCATCACTCTTACAAACAAAACAATCACTGGCTCAGAGTTACACAGCATTTAGCAATTGTCCTTACAAAACAAAAGGTCCTGAACTGTATTTACTGGACTTGGGTTAAATTTTATATTCCCCCAAGGAAAAGCGGACATCCTCATGGTATTCGGTCATTTCATGCATGAACACAGCATAACTGTATATCTTTTACTTTTTTCGTTGAAAGTTTCCTTTTTTGGAATAATTCCTAAATATTTTGCAGGTTTTGTTGCTATTAATAATTTTATTGATTTTCTTTTCTAATTATTTGTTTTTGGTTTCTAGGACTAAACCTATTTGGTCTACTGAGTTTATTATCTAGCAGTCCTTTTTTTTTTTTTTTTAAGATTTTACTTTTTATTTCAAAGACAGAGAACACGTGTACACATGTGTGCCCATGGGCAGGGGGAGGGGCAGAGGGAGAGGGAGAAGCAAACTCCCCGCTGACCAGGGAGCCTGACACGGGCCCGATCCCAGGACCCTGAGATCGTGATTGCAGCCACCCAGGTGCCCCTTTCTAGCTGTCCTTCTAAACTCTGAGTAGTTCTGGTTGTACCTGTGGATTACCTATGGGGACTCCCTTCTCACTAGCTTTATTTCTTCCTCTACAATCCTCCTGCTGTGCTGCCAGCCCCTCAGCCATGTTCAAGAACAGTGTGGACACTGGACATCCTTGACTGGTACCTAACTTTAGAGGAAATTCTTCTGTTTGCCATATTTTGTTTGCTGTCAGTATTTGATGGAAACTTTATCAAGCTTGCTAATTTTTTAATGGAGTTATATCACATGTTCTTTCTGCATCTATTAAAATACTCATGTGTTTTTCGTTCATTTACCTGCTAATGTGACAAGTTACATTAACAGGTTTTTCATGTTAAACTATCCTTGTATTTCTGAGATGAGCTATATTTGATCACATGTGTTTGATACGCTTTTATGCTTTTCAGTACTGAGTTGTTTGTAAATACTGTGGTTAGTGTTTTGGCATCTGTGTTCGGAAGTGAGAAATGGGCTATAATTTATTTCTCTTATAGAGCCCTTACCTAATTTGAGCATCGAGGTCATCCCCGTCTCATACAGTATGTTGGATATTATTGCCCTCTTTTTCTGTGTTCTGGAACAACTTATTTAAGGTGGATATTTATTATTCTTCATCTCTGTTCTTACGTCCAAAATGACACTGAAGTGACAACTGACGCCAGCTTCTGATGGCACACAAAGTTGTGTTGCTGAAAGTTTATAAACAGAGAACCTTCCATATTTAAAGTAGGCCTTCTACTTCTACCTCTCTCACTGGCCCTCATAGCTTCCTTTTGCTCACACAGTTTGGTAGGAGGGAGTTTGGAAAAGGCCAAGAAAGATCAAGAGAAAGAACTACAAGGTCATTCCAGGGGCCAACTATCTTGTTCCTACTTTCTCTGATTGGCAGAAATCCAGACCAGCCTCCCAGTGCTCCTCCTCTGTGATCCAAAACCTATAGAACTCGCACATACTTAAACAGATTTTGTTTGTCCACTTAACCCTGGCAAGCCAGAAATCATTTCTGAAAGAAACAATAATTAGCATTCTTATTAGCTAACCTAGGCATTCTTCATTATTCAGTTTGGGGAAAACCAGTAGGCTCAGCATTTCTGAATTTGTCCTTTAATCATAGCAGGGAAGAGCTTTACCTTTGCCTACTTGAAAAAGAGTCCCTAGAGTGCTGTAAATCTCCAGGTGGATTTAACCTAAAGCTGTAATTGGGAGAGGGGACAAAAAATACGTGTACAAAGAATTTAGTCTCTACAGTGTTTATAACAGGAACTACTAGAAGCAATTTGAATGTTCATCATAGGATATGTGTTAAATAAATTGATGTGTCTGCATAAAATGGAACACCATGTAGCCATTAAAAAGGTCATGATGGGGCGCCTGGGTGGCTCAGTTGGCTAAGAGTCTGCCTTCAGCTCAGGACATGATCCCGGAGTCCTGGGATCGAGCCCTGCGTGCGCCAGGCTCCCCACCCAGTGGGGAGTCTGCTTCTCCCTCTACCCTTCAGCCCACTCATGTTCTCTGTCTCAAATCAAATCTTAAAAACAAAAAGGACACAGTAGACCAACGTGCCTTGACATCCAAAGATTTCTTATATTAGGTTAAAAAAAACTTCCTGCACTATCCATTGTCACCATGTGTCTTTCTGTCCAATGGTTGCTTTCTTTCTGTTTGTCACTTAATCCATGGCAGTACGGTAGCCTATAAAGGTGGAGCTCTCTCCTAGGTATTTTTAATTGGTGCCTTCAAAGGATGAAAGCAGGCTAACTTAAAAAACTAGTTTGGTGGCTTTAAAAAAGCAATGACTCAACATTTAAACTAGTTCCTTCATTTTTCTCTGGGTAAATTTCTAGGTATCAGGCAGAGGCTTTCCAGATATTATTCTTTACTTTAAGTATATCTGACAAGTGGGTATCACTCTTTTTACAAATATGTAAACCTTTCCAAGGATCGGATTTGTGAAAGTTTAGAGACGGAGTCTCTGGAATCCATTCCTCACATTCGGTTTGTTGCTGTGCCTTTTCCGCCCCACCTTCCGGCAGCATCTCACGTCCTTCAAAGGGAAACTCAGAGGGAAACTGTCTGTGTGGGGTGCCCCAGGGACGTGTGCACAGAAGGCCAGAGTGAAATCACACCCTGTGTCAGTGACCTGGGAGTGGGCTTCACAGACTCTTGGCAGCGCGGCCTCGTTGGCACTGCCCAGGGGGCTGCTCTGGCGTCCCAAGCCTCAAGCCAGAGCTCGAACCTTGACCACCGTCAGAAATTGTGAACGAGCGCGTAAAGGCAGAGAGGTGGGGAATACAGGGCTCATATGAGACAGTGTTGAATTTATCTCACTCTTCAAACGGCAGGGCCCCAAACCCCCTTTGAGCAAGGCTGGAACAGAAATTCGGAGCTCCCTCTCACGCCACCCCCCGCCCCGGTCCAAGATACGGAGATTCGTGAAACACTGCCGTCTTTCACTGCCTTCTCGCCAGTCAAGTCCTATCACCCGAATCCCTCCGAATGTTCCCCTAAGGACGAACAGTTGGCCGGAACTTCTTCAACTGTCCAAAATACAACACTTCAATGCTTCTCACTCACAGCCTCCTCTAGTAATATTTTCAGCAACAAGTCTGTCCAGCCTTTCTGTCTTGCTCTCTGCTTCTGTCTTGCTTGGTGTCTGAATTGTTAATGAAGAGGGAAGACTGTTCTGTGCTACTTTTATGCATTTACGGCGAGTCCCTGATCCTCTGTAGAGCCATCATCTCTGTGTCTCTTCTCCGTAAAGACAGGTAGTGCGCTGGCTGAGAGCAGGGGCTCTGGGATCTGCCTGCCTTCACGTCAGAGGCCAGTCCTACCACTTACCAGCTGTGTGACTTTAGGGAAGTTGTTTTTGAATTTAATTTTTCTTTCAAAATAATACATGTACCTAGTTTTTAAAGTTAAATGAGTCCACAGACTTAGAAGAAAATAGTAGTCTCCTGCTCTATCCCATCCCCAATTTCCAATCCCCCAAAATAACTTTTCACTGTTTTGTTAACTCCCAAGTTTCCAAATAGCATGCTTAAACTACTTTTTACTGATATTTCCATTTTGGAATTCCCGTCGTACTGTGGAAGATGAAGACTTAGCCCCCAAACCCACCCCATCCCCGCAGCACCCACCCAGTCATGCTCTCTCTCTCTCTTTCTCTCTCTCTCTCTCTCTTCCGTTCTCCCATTCTTCCCATGGAAGTTTCTTATTCAACCACTTTGCATTATTTCCATAATTATTATCATCAGTATTATATACTTTTCTCAGCTGAGTTTCATAATATATTATGATTCTGTTCCTTTCCTATGCAACTTGTTTTTCCTGGAGTTAATGGTGGTTTCATTTTTTTCATTGGGTTAGTTTACTCTCTCTTAAGACTCTCCTTGTCCACAATGGTCTGAAATTTTGTGACTATATGCTTCCTCATGGGTCTTTTTTCATACATTATCTTGAACACTGCCCTTTTAGTCTAAAAGTTTGTCTTTTATTTTTCCTTTAAGTTTTCCCCCTCCATTTTCTCTTTTTCTTCTTCTTTTCTAAGAATTCTTTCTTATTTTCTGAATATAGATATGGACAAATAGATATATATCTTCCTGCATATGATCTTGTTTCGTGTGTGTGTGCACACGTTTGTGATTCTTTTTTTCTTAAATCTGTGAGGACAGTTTAAGTTTTTGGGAATTTCCCTATGATTTCTACACTTTTTGTTTCCTCTGAGTTTCTTTTTTGTTGTTATTGTTTCTTTGTTTTGTTTTGTTTTAGACTCATGTTAGAAGCTTCCTTTAATACCTGATTGTCCTTGGCTGTTCATTCATATCTAAGACTCAAGCACTAAAAAACTAATTTGAAAGCTACAGGAGGGAAAGGACTATTGAATGTGGGCTTCTCTCTAGTCTGATAAGGTGTGAGCCCAGCATTTTCATTGGCAGATTCCCTGATCCTCCAATGTACCTGTAGTTTTTTCTTTTGGACTAGTCAGTTTTCCTAGAAAGAATCCTCCAGCCTCCTACTTTGGGTCTGCAAACAGAAAGGTAAAGACATCTCATAGACTTGACCTTAGATTCCCCAGTCTTCTAACTCAGTAATTGCCCTTCTGTTTTCCAGTTTCCAAGATTTCGTTAACTGTTATTGTCTCCTCTGTTGTCTTTGTCCTTATGGATCTCTAAATTATTTGTTCCTTCACTGTCATTTCAGTTAGGTTTAGAGAAAGAGAGCAATAAATGTTTCATTTCCTACATTTCTGGGCTGGTTATTTAGCCTCTCTGTAATGTTTATCCATCTGAGAAATGGGGAGAAATAACAGTCCCTACCTCACAGAACTGGTGTTAAGATGAAGTCAGAAACTTGAGGTGCCTGGGTGGTTCTAATTGTTGAGAGTCCAACTCTTGATTTCGGCTCAGGTTGTGATCTCACGGTCATGGGATCAAGCCCCACATTCGGCTTCATGTTCAGCACACAGTCTGCTTCCCTTTCCCCTGCTCCTGTCCTCTCTCCCTCAAATAGATATATAAATAAAATCTTTAACAACAACAACAACAAAAAGATGAAGTCAGAAACCTATCTGTGGTCTTAGCTCTGTGCTTGGCACACAGTATGCATCAAGAAGTATTAGCTCTAGGGGCGCCTAAGTGGCCCGTTGGTTAAGCGTCTGCCTTTGGCTCAGATCATGATCCCAGGGTCCTGGGATCGAGCCCCACATCAGCATCCCTGCTTAGCCAGGAGCCTGCTTCTCCCTCTCCCTCTGCTCCTCCCCTGCCTGTGTGTGCTCTCTCTCTCTCAAATGAATAAATAGAATCTTTAAAAAAAATTAGCTCTAATCTTATAAATTGTAAGGTAGTACTAAAGTATAAGTTATAGAAGTGTACACAAATAATTATACAACTGTGAAGTGTCATCTCACATGAGTTGAACTTGTCATTCAATGAAAGGAGTCAAAAATAGCCTTTACCCTATCTCCTTGAGGTTAAACGTTAACATCCATTTTAGGGAAGTAGGGGGGAAAAATGATGCCCTTGGCTTAATATCAAGATTTGTTACTTAAAAGTAACAGTCGAAACACATGCTTTTCCAGAAAGCCGAAATGAGTCTCAAAGTCAGTATAAATCTTACTGCCAATGAAATTAACTCATTTAACTTTTTGAGCTCCTGTTTTAATCAATTAAATTATTTTTCTGCTGTGTCTGAATTCAGTAAACTTGAAATATAGTTAACTGTAATTAATTGCGTTGGTAGATTTGCTTCTTTCATTTTATCAACATTTACTAAGCACTTACTGTATAAACTCTGGTCCCTAAACTTTTTGCCTGTATCAAAACAGATCAGTAAGCAAACAGGCAGTATAAAAAAGGTATGAGAGATCTCACTAGCCTCATCGGCACCATGAAAAGGATGGACCAGGTAAACCATCCACTCAGATCTAAAATGTGGTTGTATCATTTATACACATCACTGTTTATTAAGCTTTGACTCAAGTTTGTGATTCCTCTGTTCTGCAGCAGGCCTGGCCAAGTGGGACCCAGCAAATCCTGCTTCCCCCAGCATGGCAGCAGCTGACCGGAGTGGCCACCCACACGTCCGTGCAGCATGCAACTGTCATTCCCGAGACCATGGCAGGCACCCAGCAGTTGGCCGACTGGAGGTAAGCAGGAAAGCAGGCATGTCTGGGTCGGGAAGCATGTCCACTGCTCACCCAGAGAGCTGCCGGCCTGGCCCGAGCTGTCAACTCCATGGTTTAGAAAGAACTTTTTAAAGTAAAAGGAAAATTATGTGGAATATGACTGCAGTGTAATGAAAGTTCATTTTTAAATAAATCTACCAGGACACAAGGAAATCAGCTTCATTACCTCATGGTCAGTTGCCGCTGTCGACCCCAAATCCAGTTACATCGTTTGGTCACCTGTGTAATTCACAGACTTGCCTCCAGATGATTTTTGGTTTGTTTCTCAGAATTAAATTCCACTCCCAGAAAACAAAGATGTGTCTGCAGTGAAAGAATGCAGAAGGGAGTCCCTGAGGCTCCTAAGCAATTCTAGAAAGTGTTCTCAAGGTGTCTGGAGACATGGGCACACTGGAGTTATATCTGACCTCTCAGGAGAAAGCGTGACAGAATGGGGCTTTATTTGAAATGGTAAATTCTGGCATGTTTGCTGAATGTGTCTCTTCAGTTAATAGTCACATCTGATAGATCGAAGTCTGTTCTCCACAGACGCCAGAGGCCCGCTGACGGCCACCGGCACAGCGTACCCCTGTATCTGATTCCAGCACCCCACCCATCCTGCTCGCTGGCTTTCTCACCAACACCTTGCTCTGTTGTTTTTATGGCCACTTTCCACTTTTCCTTATTCTCTCCACCTCCTCCACCCCAACACCACCGCTGCCCCCATCACCCGTGCAGAGCCAAATGACAATCCCCAAGCTGTTTGCAGCTTTTCACAGCCCTCCGGGCTCTCTCAGCCCAAACATCAGGGCATCCTTCCACCGTCCAACAGACTCCATACCAACCACAGAGCCTCCCTGAAGTTCCTTTTCGGATCCAAAAGGAATGAAGAGCTCTCAGTACAACAAAGAGGGATGGAGATAACCCCCCCTCCCCGCCCCCAGGGCAGCCTCAAATGCAGCTTCCTCTATTTCTCCATTTAATTTTCCGACTAGTAGAAACAAGAGAGGACATAGGCTCTTTCCTGCAGCCCCACTCACTTCCCACTGACAGCACCCACCAAGTCCACCCCCACTCACTGGAAGCACTTTCAAAGCAGTGGGTTCAGTTTTGGTTCCGCATGACCTGGGCCAAGTTACCTAACCTTTATGAGCCTCAGTTTCTTCATCAGTAAAGTGGGGATAATAATGCCTACCTCACAGAATTGCTGGGAGGTTTAAATTAGTATAAAATACAAAGTACTTGACCTGTATTTGACATGTATTATACAAGCACCTGCTATGTGACAGGCAATAAATAGATGTTACCTTCCCTTCCCCTCACGCACACTGGCTCATGCTCTGTGAGGCTGCCTTCCTTCTCCAGTTCATTAGGGACAGCAACCAAGTGGAAAGCTGTCTGACCAATTGTCCCACCCCTTTTTCTCCTAAAAGACTACACATATATGCTATGCTACTTTTTTTCCCTGTGTCTTTCAGCATTTACAGCTCATTTAATTTCAGCAAAACTCACATACTCACTCACTCATACAGATTTTTCTATTCTTCCTCCCTCCTCAGCTCTTACCTGGTTACCACAGGAAACACTTAAAGCCGACACTTTGTTTCCAGTCTCTTCTCCATTTCATGTGTGGGCTAAAGAACCTCCATAATCACGGCTAATAAAAGACAAGTACCGGTGCTATAGGCTTGTATCGAAAGAATGCCATGTCTATAGAAGAAACAGCAGCTACAAAGTCAAGAAGCTATAACATCAGTTTCTAAGTGTAAATGTCCAAAAACGCTATTAAAATCTCTACAAAGCGTCTACTTACTTTTTCCCCCATTTGTCCTTTTCCCCAAGTTGCAAAGATGATTTTTATAAAATTTTTAAAATTCAGATAAATTCTCCTTCAACTTTTAATTCTGTTAGGTGCTAAATGGGCTTTTATAGGCAAGTCTCTGAATGAATCACCACATTTGATATTTCTGTGGCAAAATAAGCCTTTGAGCTCCACACAACCCAGATCATCAGAAGTCTTAAACGATAATCCACTTTCAGGAAAATGGCTATCAATAGTACTTCTATCAACATGTGTCTGACTCTTATTAATTTTGAGTTAGTACCAAATTCTGTACACGTCTAGTCAGCCTTCAGTTAATCTAATTGTTCATTCAGCAAGCATGTAATTAATTGATCAGCTGCTACATGCCTGAGCATTGTGCTAATCACAGAATTCAAAAGAATGTTAACATTTCCACACAGCAAGAACATACAGCATCTAGTTTTCAAAGTAGTTTCTTTTTTTTTAACATAAGCTACAAATGTTTTCATTTATAAGATGGCATTACCATGATATCCTACCTCACAGAGTGCAATAAGCCATGAAAGGCACTTATAAATTCTAAAATAAAATGTACACACAGTCGCCTGTCTGGGGACTTTAAAAGGTAGAGGGAGTATTTATCTTCTCTCCCCAGAACTTAAGCTGGACTTGCAACTCGCCATCCTTCCCAGTTGCAATGTCCTCTTTCTCATTCACCAACAAATCTGGTTCCTGCCCACTCCTTCAGACTTCACAGGCACCTGGGAGGCTTATCTGATGAGCTCATCTCTTCAGCAACCCCAGGAGCTCCTGAGAACCAACTTTATTAATTTGGCTTTTACCTGGGGAGGAACCTTTATCTTAAAA
Source organism: Ailurus styani (assembly GCA_002007465.1). Lineage (NCBI taxonomy): Eukaryota > Metazoa > Chordata > Mammalia > Carnivora > Ailuridae > Ailurus > Ailurus styani. The sequence continues at coordinate 3,086,963 of LNAC01000057.1, forward strand.
AAGAAGCTCCAGGGGTAGCTGGCGGGCTCAGTCGGTTAAGCGGCTGCCTTGGGCTCCGATCATGATCCCAGGGTCCTGGGTTGGAGCCACCCCATGGCCCCCACTGCTCAGCATAGAGCCCGCTTCTCCCTCTCCTTCTGCCTGCTGCTCTGCCTACTTGTGCTCTTTCTGTCAAATAAATAAATAAGTAAGAAGCTGCCCATTTATAAAACCAATAAAGATCCTTGTTTTCCCCCTCAGGAACACCCATGCTCACGGCAGCCATTACAATCCCATCATGCAGCAGCCCACGCTATTGACTGGTCATGTGACCCTTCCAGCAGCCCAGCCCTTAAATGTGGGTGTGGCCCACGTGATGCGGCAGCAGCCAACCAGCACCACCTCCTCCCGGAAGAGTAAGCAGCACCAGTCCTCCGTGAGGTAGGTGATGAGAGCTGCCTTTGCGAGAAACCTCTCAGCTTTAGGGAGTGTCAGCACGTGCTCTGAGTCCCGCCGCGGGACAGGGAGTGGCCGGCAGCGTGTTTGCTGAATGGGTGGTACCACTGCGTAGCACTAGGGTTTGAAGGAGGCATTCACTCTCGATTCTGTTCCCTGCCGCTTCCCTTACGTCCTCCCTCCCCTGCCCGCGCGGCCGGGCAGGACCTGGAATTCCAGTGTGCGGTGCCCGGGTCTGAAGTGCAGGTGCCCTTTCCCTTCTGCGTAAAACACTCAGACACGCCTCTGGAGTTGCACTTTGGAAATCATAATAATGTTGTGTTTTTTTTTTTCAATAGTGGAGATATGTGCTTTCTTTGAAATCTAAGTCAGAAATCTCACTTAGCTGCTTCCTGAAAGCAATGATTTTGGTTAATCCTAGATATGACCAGCAGAATAATCCTTCCCATAACCTTTCAGTCCAGTCTCACCTTAGTGAACTCTTGAAAATCAAGACAGAAAAGGCCATATACTGCATGATCCCATTTAGAAGGCATTTTGGAAAAGGCAAAACTGGATCAGGAGTTGCCAGGGACTACTGGGTGGGCAAGGAAGGGACTGACAGAAAAGGAGCATGAGGGAACTTTCCAGGGTGATGAAAAAGTTCTCTGTCTGGATTGGCAAGGGCTACGTGTACCTTTGTCAAAACTCATCAAACACTTCCAAAGGGTGACTTTCACTCTATGTAAATTATACCTCAATAAACTTGTCTTTTAAAAAGACAGATCTCCAAATTAAAAAAAATAAAATCGAGATCAAGATCGTGTGGTTGTAGAATTGCTCCTATGTTTTTCTCCAGAGTCACTGACTTGGAGGCACTTGATTGCTTATTTGGAATAGGTTCATCAAGAGAAAGAAGTCCAGTACGTAAAATGTCTAGTGACTTTTGGTTTCCTATTTCCTCATTTAACCAGGTGCCACAAACTAGGCCTGCCTTTTTTTCATTCGCCTTTGAAGTTTAAGCCAAGAGCTGACTTGCTTCGAGTTGTCATTCTTCTAGATTCCTCATTTGGGTGTTTCTGACAACTCCGGGAAATTCATCTCAGATCTCTGGCAGCCCTGTGACAACACAGCCTTGTCATTGTTAGACTGGCTGGCAACAGAGGCCACCATCTCAGCCCTTTGCTCTGCCATGCCCGACCATGTGGATGATCACACAGAGCACCAGGCTGACCCTGGACTGAGCTTAGCATCCTCCTGACTCACCTTATCAAGTGAGGGCAGTAAGAACTCTTAGTCTCCCAACCTGTTGACAAGTCCCTCCCTGTTGCCCAGTCACCACCCAGCTGGCTTTATGAAGGCTCACTGCCAGTACGTTTCAAGATTATTATACTGAAATTTTTGTATTTGCCTATTTTTAAGACCAATGCCTTAAGCAAAACAGAAGGCTCTCCCTTGTTGGGTGGTGCAGCCAGGCCCCCTGTTCTTTAACAGGGCCAAGTGGAGATCCATTAACTGCTGAAGTAGTGAAAACATCACCTCAAAATTGCACCATTATAACAATAACAAATGTATAGGTTTATGCTAAGTGCAAACAGTGCAGCAGTCTTATCAGTAAAACTTATTGCCAGCCTCCAGAAAGGAACAAACAATACATCTGACACTAGCTATATAGAAAATTAAATAAATCTACAGAATTATTTTCATCTTCCTGCCTTCCTTTTAGCTAAGAAGTACTAGAATCTCCAAGGGCATAGAAGAGACTTAAAAATTTCATTGGGCCCTCACTATACAGATACTAAGGTCAGCAAGAGTTGGTGGGGAGGGGAAAAGGGAAGGTATTTTTTTTCCCTTAAGTTAGCAGAAACTACGTTTGCTAGTTTGATAAGGAATTTTGAGTCGATCAAAGTCAGGATTAAAAGGTCCCTATTTAAGCACACCTTTCCTTCTTGTATTTTGCCGTTTTTCTCATTACAGTTCAGACTGGTAAACTTCCTATGAGGCCTATGTGTCAAAGACATGAGTGTTTTATTTTCATAAGTTGCAAAACATCCATTAGCAAGGAAATCAAAGCTCTATATGGCAAAGAACATTTCCTTCAACTCCCTTCAAAACAAGACCCATGTGCATTTGGAGAATGACAGGACAGAGCTCAGGAAGTCAGGCTTTGACCCTGGAGATGGGAGGGTGGGCAGGCAACCTTGAGCCCTTGGGCACTGCGTCTGCCCCCAGAGACCCAGCCCAGTCCTTGGGCACAAGCCCTCTCCCTCTCCTCAAACCCCTGGCTGCTCCCTTTCTCCTGCTGGGAACAGGCACGGGGCACTGGACCAGAGCCCAGAGAAGGCCAGGTCGCGGCCACCATGTGTGTAGCAAGTAACTGAAAGCAGGAGCTCCGGGGGCAGCCGCTTCGGCAGTTACAGAAAACATGAGTGCCCTGAACTCACTGTAACAGAGACGTGGCAAAGCCGGTGTCCCTAGACAGTTGGGCTCCTTGGAAGGAGCCGCGGGGCCTCCCTGAGCGTGTGTGGCTTTGTCGTTCCAGAAACGTCTCCACCTGCGAAGTGTCCTCCTCGCAGGCCATCAGCTCCCCTCAGCGGTCCAAGCGCGTCAAGGAGAACACGCCTCCCCGCTGCGCCCTGGTGCACAGCAGCCCGGCCTGCAGCTCCTCGGTCACGTGTGGCTGGGGCGACGGGGCCTCCAGCACCAGCAGGGAGCGGCAGCGGCAGACGATTGTCATTCCTGACACCCCCAGCCCCACGGTCAGCGTCATCACCATCAGCAGCGACACAGACGAGGAGGAGGAACAGAAACACGCCCCCACCAGGTGAGGCTGGGCCCCCTGGAGACTTCCAGGAGGGAGCAGGACCCGGCTGCACTGCATGCTGCCGGCTCACGTGGACCATGCTCCGTGGATCAGGGCCCCTTTCCGTCATCGGACGTAGTGATCACTGTCTCCTGGCCCCGACATTCTGGTTTTGCACTGGCCTAGAGTCCTTAGGTGATTTCAAGGGAATGTCCAACAGATTTTCCATAATCGCTCAATGCCCAAAGGAGTTTGAATCACTTCGGTTGTGAAAAATAGTTATAGTCCCTATACATTTGGGGGACTTGAGACCGATGGACCGCAATGCCAGTGAATTTCAACTCCTGTAAGCTTCAAATTCTCTGCATTGGGCTGTTGAATTTATTCCCAGTTGGTCAGGATACTTCTCTAGCGTCGCCTTGGCTCTCTCAGAATTCGAAATAATTGTCCAATTAATCAGAAATTTCTCGGTGTCTGATTAACCCAATCTTTCAAACTGCCAGTTGGCTCTTCAACCCAGAGAGCATTCCTGTTTATTCCAAAGTAATAAGAACTCATTTTACTCTGTGGATGCTTCCTGGGAAAAGGAAAGGAATATTTATTATATCTGTAAGACTGTTAGCCCTGGTGCCAAAGCCTCTTTTCCCGCATTTTCCAGCCAGACTTCAACAGAGTGCGGTTTGTACTTGGGCTGCCTGACGAGCCCCCGGACCGTGTCCCTCTGGAATAGTCGGTCCCCTGGCCTTTTGCAGCCCCAGGGACCCTGGGGCCTCATAGATCCCAAAGCTTCACAGGCCCAGCTCCACCGTGCCAGCCTCTCCCCTTGGGACCAAGAGGCAGGGAAGGGGGAGGCCGGCCGCTGGCGGCCAGCACGTGCTCCGGCACCTGAGGCGAAGCTTAACGTTCACGATTAGGCCCCAGTTACCAATTCCTGATTGGATATGATGTCACTAATTAGTAATCACAAATCTTCTTGATGAAATAATAAATTCTCATACCTGAAATCATTACCAAATGTACAGATAGGCTAATTAAAACACTCTCACTATAGCTACTCCTGCCCAGGCTGTCCCTTTCCCATCTTTAGAAGGAGCTCAGTATTTTGCTTTGTTTTTCATGAGAGAGCTTGTATATGTCTCATTCCAGCGTCCTCTCTCCCTGTTTAATGTCTCAGCCCGGTCCTCAGTGTGTCTCAGAAAAGAGTGCAGTCAAGCCCTCTGGGACTGGCGTTGGTTGCCTTTCTTGCTGACGACCCCATGTTGATTGAATACTCTGTCCTCCCCAGCATCTCACGCCCCCCCCACACCCCCCAACCCAGGAATATCATGGGCTCAGGTGGTCCCATCACAAAGAGAAAGGCTTCTCCCAGCCCAGAGCAGCCTGTCCCCATGTTTGTAGCGTGGGCCATAAAACGGGCCGAGCAGCCCCACACAGCCCTTTGATGCGCTGGGAAAAAGGAAAAGCAATTTAAAATTCTGACAGTCAACTAGATTGAACTATCGTTTTTGAAGTATGAGATTTGAATTGACACAGAGCCTCAACATATGTGCTCAGGAGAGAACTGAACAGCGTGTCTGAGCAAAAGGCAGGAGGAGAGAGTGATCTGTCCACCAATCAGACGGCTGCCAGGGCCCAGCACTGCACCAGGCCAGAGCAGACTTCTTCCCCAGCGGTCCCCGGGGCCCCAGAAAGACACCAAACTGAAATTCTTGGCAGCATGTAAGGACTTCGTTATGAATCAGCTGAAACGTGGGGGAGGGCCGGGAACAAGCTGACGGGCGGGTGTGAGGGACAAGCACTAGTAAGTGGCGGTGGGCTGCAGACGACCCGAGCTTCGTAAAATGGAAAACGCAGAGGCCCGCCTGCGACGTTACACCGAAATCGGGAAGCCGCAGATTGAGGCCGGAGAGTTCTCATGAAGGCTTCCAGCTGTCCGGCTGTGACAGGAAACTCACAGAAAGAGATAATCATGTTTTCTAGAGAGATCAAATAACTGTTGCCTTAAAAAGTTTCAAGACCCAAGAAGACGGGAAAGCGGATTTGAGTCTGAGTGGGAACAGACAGAAGCCCGTAGCTGTTTTATTTATAGAGAAACCACTGTATAATGTGTCCGTGTTATTGTGACTACCTTTTGGAGTGAGAGAAAAAGGGGGAGGAAATATGATTACTCGTTCTTAAAAATCAGAATTATCATAAAGTTTAACATAGTGAATATTTATTGGCCCCACCAGTGTGAGACATTATGCGAGGCACTGCAAGTGTTACATAAATAAGGTAGACGGTCTCTGTCCTCCGCAGCTTTGCGGGGTAATAAGTGAGATACGACACGTACAAATCATGACACAAAATGGAATATCAGCCATTGGAATGGAATAAAATGCCAGCCACAAAATGGAATAAAAGCCAGCAGAGTACTGTGGCTGTTCAAAGGGAAAATAGCTCGGGGAAGTAGCAGGGAAGAGGGGACTTTCTAAGGTCAGAGGTGCAAAGGGTGTAGATAAACAGGAGAGGGGGTGAAAATGGGAATTCCAGTGAGGTAGGTGGTGGAGCTGGCAGGATCCAGAGCTCAGGGGGGGAGCTGATCCAAGGGCAAGTGCGAGGCAGGGACAACAGGGATTTCAGAATAGAAAGGGTCTCCCTCCAGTGAGAGTGGTCCTCTTTAGGAGGTACCGAGGAGCTCATGGGAAAGCATCCAGCCTGGGAAAACAAGGATGCCCCCCCACGTGCAGTCCATCACAGGGCCTCCTGGCCTCATCCAGCTGGTCGCTTTTCTAACCTGCCGGTGTTCCCTTTCGAACAGTCAAAAGACTTGGCTGCTTGTTCCCAAACCCGATTTCAACCACGCTGTCAGCCTCTTGATTCTGATCGGCTGTGTTCCCAGCCTCGTTTCCCATTTGCTGCTCACCCCAGGATTAGCGCCCTGACTCTGTCGAAAATGCCAACTGCTTCTGCTAACGTGACCCAGCACGGCAGCTAGAGAGCGAGGGGGCCGACGATACTCAGGGTACAGTGAGCACAGTGTCACATGGCCATCGCCTGCGCCACCGGCGGCTTTTAGAGCCAGCGCGAGATAAATCACGGCAGAGCCAGTGTTAGACCTGATGGAGGGTGTCACTAAATCTGGGACCAGATGACGTTGCCTAGAAGTTTTAGGGGAGTGCCAAGGCAGAATTATGACTCCCGACCCCCAGGATTTGGCGCTGTTGGCTGCCGGAGCAGAAGGATGGCCAGCAGCTCCCACTTTGTGAGGAGGACCCCAGAGCAAGAGGGCGCAGGCTGGGAGGGATGGGAATCCTGACAAGCCTCCTCTAGGTATTCTCATTTGCACTGTCCCGTGCGTCGTTGGATGGGGTGCACAAGGCCAGCAGTTGTCCCATCTGATAGGTGAGGAAGCTAAGAGCCAGGAAAGGTAGGTGACTTACCCCAATTGACTGAAGGTTCTAAGTAGCAGAATTAGGCATCGGGTCCCACGCTATTGAAAACACAGCAGTCTTGATGATTGGCAAAGATAACTGATTTCTCTTCAGTTGTTAATATGACAAAGGTAAACTCCGTCCCCCCTCCTCCTCCAGCCACCACCATGCTCTCACGTGGTCACGTCCACGGTCAGTCCACCGAGCCCCGACTGGGTGCCACGCATGAGTCAGAGTGCCGGAGCTCTCACAGCAAGAGGGCCGAGGTCGGCTCTTCTGATTCTTCGAGAAGATGTTTTAAAGCGAGGAGGCCAAAAAAAACCCCACCACCTGCTTTTCCTCAGTGAGTTGCTGTTGGAGGAGGGGCCCTGTGGGCATGGCTGGAGAATGTTCTAAAGATAGAAAAACCAAACTGGTATTTTTCTGGGTCCCCCAGGTTGAGGTAGTAGAACGAGTCCTATTTTAAATATTTATAAGTGATTTTGATTAAAGGAGCACCTGACTGTGTGTGCTGAGTAAGCCATCTTCTCTCCCTGAAATCTCCTCGGACGACATCTGTTGGTGCGTGTCTTATTATTCAGACCTTTGCCAGCCTTGTCTGGGCCTGCAGCTGTCCTTCAGAGGCCGTACCACACAACCTCCGGTGGTGAGGGCAGTTTTTAAAGTGTGTCGCCAAAGCAGCTCGTGCCAACTGATCGGGCAGAAGCCATTTTGTCCAGTCTTCTTATTCGCTCATGTATTCATTCATTTAATTATCTGGATATTTCTGGAAGACGGGTTTTATTTTCCTGAGGTCGTCGGGGCACGGTCGCTTTCGGCCTCACTTCGCACGTGTGAGCAGCTGGTCCCTACTACCACCACCCAGGCCGCCAGAATGTAACCTTTAAGAAAGTCGATTCGTTTCTATCTCTCGGTGTTTTAAAGAGGAATCACTCTTAAAACGGTTGTATAAAAAATATCTGACCCTAAATGTTCTTCTTTATACTCAATTGAAAACCTCGAGCAATTACTCTCTTTAAAAGGCATAGTCAGGACACTGATAAACTGCTGCTCAAAAGACTTGGGCCTGAGAAATGGACGTCACCTTAACAGAGGGCAGCATGCATTTATGATTACGTGGGCAAAGTCAATGCAAAGCGGACCCCGTGTCCACGGCCGGCCACCTGCCACCATATCACTCCTTCCCCCTCCTCCTGGTTTGTAAGTCTGAGGGAAGAAACGGGAGCCCCACGCACGGTGTCATCGGAAGTTGCTCTGCTGTTTTGCAGTGTTAAGTGGCAGTAAACCCCCAGGTTGAAGGAGAGCCCAAGCTTCTGACTCCCCTTGGGAGACGGAAGGATGTTTTATCAAGTGTCTTCACCGCAACTTCTTCACATCCTCCTTTGTTCCTTCGAAACGCCCCTGCGGGGGGAGTGGTGTGCTGAGGGGGCTGCATTTTGAAGAAGAGATGCCGCACGGACGATCCCCAGCGGCCTGTCCTGACGCCGCAGCCCATTCCAGAGCCATGGCGGACGTGTCGTCGGAGCCTCGGGGCCGAGGAAGGAGCCGGCGGGAAAGGGCCAGGGTCCCACAGGGCGGAGCAGCGCCCAGCGGCTGGGTTGCAGAAGGAAGTGGGAGAAGAACGAACACCAGCTTTGGGCGGGGGAGGGGGGGGTGGCTCCTTCCATGCCTTGCTTCTGATTTCTGTAGAAGGTGGTCACATATGACAGTCTTCCTGGCAATGCATACGTGTGAGAGGGAGAGACGTGCACACAGATACCAGTGTGTGGATAACACAACTGGAATAGAACGTTTGCACCAAATTTAAAATGTAGATTTTTTTTGGTCTCCCTAATGACTTTAAGTTGAGACTGTGCACTACATCGGAAGGAATATGTTGGCCTAGAGGCACCGGCTTCTGGCCTCTCTCCTCGCGAGGCTCAAGGCACTCAGCCGTGTGTTTCTAATTGGGTGGAGGGGGAAGGGGAACAGGACAGCAAGCCATGTGTGTCCCCCGTGAAGGTGGGTGGGCCAGGAGCTCTCATCTCCATCCCTGAGACAGCGGTCCCCGTGCCCCATTCTGAGAGAAGGCCACTGTCACCGGCACCAGAAGGAGGAGTCACAGTTAGTTAACATGTTCGGTGCTCATGGGCGGGAAGGGGGAGCATAAAAGAGATGATACACCAGAGTGACTTACTGAGAGCGAGCCCAGGATAACTCAATAACAAAGAAACCTAGCCTGACTACAAAGTGGGCTAAGGACTTGAGTAGATATTTCTTAAGATTCGTTAAGTGGCCAACAGCTGTATGAAAAAATGCTCAGCATCACTCATGATCAGGGAAACCCAAAACCACAGTATCACCTTATACCTGTCAGCATGGCTGTTATCAAAAGAACAAAAGAGAAGAACACGTGGACGAGAATATGAGCACATTGGTGGGAATGGAATGCAAACTGATGCAGCTACGATGGGAAACTATGGAGGTTCCTCAAAAAAATTAAAAATGGAGCTACCATTGATCCAGCAGTCTCATTTCCGAGCATTCGTCCAAAAGAGCCAAACCAGGACCAAAAAGATATGTGTACTCCTGCGTTCATCACAGCATGATTTGCAGTAGCCAAGATGTGGAAACAGCCAGGTCCGTCAGATGAGTGGACAGAAGAATGGGTGAAGCAAATGTAGCACGTACACACAGTGGAATGCTAGTCAGCCTTAAAAAGAGGAAAATTCTGCAATATGCAAAAAACCTCGTAACACAAGGTTTCTTAAATAGTCAAGTTCGTGGAAACAAGCAGTAGGATTTCCCTCGGCAGCAACTTGAGTTAGGCAACACCTATATCCATAGTCAGCAACACTACCGTATACTTAAGATTTTGTTGTTAAGAGGCAGGACTCCTGTTAGGTATTCTTACAGTCAGTAGTGTAATAGTGTTTCCTGCACAGTCTTGCAGTGAGGCTCAGGGGGACCGTGTTTGCAAAATTCTTTGACCAGTAGTTGTGCAACCAGTAAATGTTACTTGTGGTCATTAATCATTGTTATGGTAAGAAAAGAGTGGTGTTTCTCCCATACAGCACTGACCGTGGAATCAGAGCAGCGTAGGAAGTCGCACAAAGTTTATCAGTGGAGATGAGTTTTGACCCGGGTCTTGAAGGATGGGGTTGACCGAGTTGGCAAATGGAAATCAGAAACACATTCCGGATAGGGCCTTACAGGGCAGGAGTCACAGGCTTGTGTCCGTTCCTCCAGCAGGGTTTCCTGCATCGGGGCTGATTTCTGTACTTCCAAGCTCTTTTTTTCTTTCCATCATTTTAAAATGATGAAAATCAGCTATTGCCATGACAACACAAAGCAATTTGTGAACTCTGGAAGCTTTGTTCTTTACTCAGAAGTGGTGTTCTGCCGGGGACACTTAAGGAAATATTTTTCATTCTGCTCTTCTCTCTGTCTGTTCCATTACCCAATTCATAATGAGATTGATAAACTATCAGTAATAATTAGACACTGTAGTGGAATGAACCCCAGTAGAATCAATACCTGTGAGCCAGTAGAATCCATAGCAGTAATGTCAAATGTGTGCTCGTTTTTAAAGTGACTCGTTTAACAGTAGGAGAGATTAAAAACAGAGCTATCAAATTAATTCATCTTTTCCACTTGTCACAAGCAAAGCCAAAAAGATACATAAATTAGCCCTGGACTGTGTTGTTACCTCTTTGCTCATTAGGCATAATGAGCTCTGAAAATAAAGGATGGGACCCATGAACTGTTTATAGAGGTTTTATCCCACAGTCCTTGATAGATAGCAAGACACTGACGTGCAGGACCCTCAGCCTCTGGGGGAAAGGCTCACTACCTGTTGGGTTTCCATCGGGAGATAGCCCTAAATTCTCACAGGTCATTCACACTAAGCTGTCAGCCGTTGCAAGACTCTTGCCAGCAAGCCATCCTTCGGTGACCAGAAGCTCACTAATAAGTCTTGACGGACCCCGCCCAGTGGATCTTTTCATGCCAGTTTCCCTCACAGATTTCAAAGCAGGTTGGAAGTGGAGGGATATCGTGGGTCACACTAATATCCAGGCCTCTGTCCGGGGTCACACCAGTGAATGGACTGTGGCACCAGGACTGGAACGCCAGCTCCCAGGACACATTGGGAAGCCAGCCTCTGTTCTTCATGTGGGGTCTGCGCACCTGCAGCAGAACACATCCGCGTGTGGCAAGATGACCTCCGCACCGCTGTGTATGTGGTGTAATTACACAGACCTGGCTGTGGCAGAAGCTGAGAGTGGAGGACAGGGCGGCACACGTCCCCGCCTCCGCTCCGGAACTGGGCACTGCACGGAGTCCCGGCCTCCGGGGCTTCTCCCCCTGGTCCTGGGACCGTTTTGTGATGGAGTGCGCGTGGCGGGGGAGGGGGGCCCTGGTTAATTCCGCCTCTGCGCCTTGTGTGTGGCGCTGCTGGGAACACTGGCGTACGAGTGTCTGGGTCCCCGAGTACCTAGAAGTGGCATTGCTGGGTCCTGGGTAACTGTTCAGCTTTCTGAGGAAGAAGCATGTGGGTTTCTTGCATTTCAGCTGTTAAAAGTGGGAAGCATAGGTCTTTATTAATTAAAATGTATGTATTTTATCAAAGTTAAGTGAAGAGCTGTAAATATATGCAGTCAATCCATTCCTCACGTTCCTTGGAGTTCCTAACAATTGTCATCGGTACAGCTCATTTGACAGCTCATCACAGAAGGCTTTGTGACATCCATTATTCTCTTTAACCGATTATTTTAAAGCTTTTGCTCTCTCACTTGTCATGTTTTTATACAGTCCCCCACTGCAGTCTTAATCACCTCGAGGACAGAGGCATGTGTTCTGGCTCCTTGAGCAGCAACTCCCCGTGGTACCCTACCACACATCTCCGAGATAGCTAACTAATGAGTTTTCGCTTCTTTCATACCAATCTTCTGGTTTATCCATAGACTAAAAACTTCTCCATCCAATCCGCACCCCGATAGAATCCACTTGGCCCGGATCTGTTTTTGCAAACCTGTTTTCATGTGTTCATTGCGGTAACACGACCCGTAACAGTGGGTCACTTACTACCTGCCGTACGCCATTCAGAGCACTTCCGTGCACGTTCTCAATTCTCAAAGTCAGCCTGCGTACGTACGTACCATTGTCATCCACGTTTGACCGATAAGGAGACAGTACTCAGAGGCAGAGTGACAACCAGCACGTGCTGAAGGTGGGTCTCTGGCTGCAGGGCCCACCTTCGGAGCCTCGGACACGGTTAGGGAGGGACCCTTCTACCCTGAACCAAGAAGGACAAAATGCGCGGCCCCTGGAAGAATTACTCAGCCCAGATGTCAGTAGTGCAAGGCTTCAGGGAACAGGGGGGCTCAGACCTTCTGTGGGCTCAGCTCCCCGCTTTTTGTAGGTCCTTCCCCTTAACCGGCTGCCCCAGCCTCTCAAGCTTGCCCACCTCTCTCCTGCCTTAGGATGGCAGAGATCTGTCTTGGAAAGAGTCTGGCCTGTGACTGGCCGCGTGACCTTGGGCAAGACACCTGGGGAAGGGGGAGTGGTGGTTCCATTAGGTGCTCCATAAATAGCAACTTCTTCTCTTAGCAGATTAGTTGGAAACTGACCATCTGACGTAGGCAGTCGATAGTTCTTAAAAATAGATGATCAATATACAAAAATAGATGTAAATCCATTTTTAAAACCTTCACAATAAGCAACAAATTCCATATCCATCATCCCCCCAGCCTGTCCTGGAGGCAGACAGAATTGGTTCCCAAAGGAGCTGCACCAACATAAATATCTCAGGAAAGAAACCGTGCTGGCCACAAGCCATCCGAGCCAGTTCCTCCCTGTCGGCGTAGAACGAAGTTTCAGATACAAGAGGAAAACTGGAGGCCCTGAGCAACTCTCTCGTAGCCGTCACCCCCGACGGAGCCCTTCCGACCTCCCCTAGGCACAGTGCCATCCCCTCCCTGGTCCTTGGCCCTGGCTGGGGGGAAGACAGCAGGGGGGCCAGGCCTCCCCCTGCGAAGGGGACTCTCAGACGTCCGGGTGGCTGTGCCACAAAGTCATTGCACGTGATGCCGCACAGCACAGGTGTGGGTGAGGGTGTCCCGTCCAGCTCCCGGTTTCTCTCTCACGGCGTGTCTGAGCTGGGTTGTGGGCCGGGCCTCTCAGACCCTCACTCTTCATCCACCCCTCTCTCTGCATCCTGCTTCCCCCTGGATGTTTCGTTCCTTCCTGCCTGCGTTCACTGGATCTCCCAGGCCTGAGCCTACGCTGACCGTGCTCCCCTCCCAGCCCAGGGCCTCAGGCTGCGGGGTCTTGCCGGGCTTTCTCTGCTTGCTGAGCTGTCCCCTTCCGGCAGCTCAGAGGGTACTGCCACACAGCTGAGGGCTCCAGGTGCCTCCCCTGAAGTTCTGCCAAGCCATGCTGCAGGGCGAGAGTCCAGGGCCACCCGGAAGCTTCTCCCCAGGTTCCAGAAACGCCTGTGGGCCCAGCTCCAGCCCCTTCCTCCTGTCCTCACGTGTTCCCCTCCTCCCCCATTGCTGGTTGGACAGGTGACACTTGTGTGCCTCGTCTCCCCATGAGAGTCTGGAGAACAGACGTCACATTCCTGCCCCCCTCTCCTGCTCTGCTCCCCTCCCCTGTCCCAGAGCGCCGAGAGGGGCCTCTCACACAGCCAGTTCTGGAATGCCGCTTGGTGTCTCACTTCACAGCCACCTCACGGTTCTGATTTCTCTCTTTCCGTTTTCAGCACTGTCTCCAAGCAGAGAAAAAACGTCATCAGCTGTGTCACGGTCCACGACTCTCCCTACTCCGACTCCTCCAGCAACACCAGCCCCTACTCCGTGCAGCACCGCGCTGGGCACCACACCAACACCTTTGACACCAAGGGGGGCCTGGAGAACCACTGCACCGGGAACCCCCGAACGATCATCGTGCCACCCCTGAAAACCCAGGCCAGCGAAGTGTTGGTGGAGTGTGATAGCCTGGTGCCAGGTAATCGGGGGCCGGGGCGGGCCAGGAACACCCCTCCGCCGCTCCGCACACGGGTTTTCTTGGGTCCTGCGACGAGCGGTTGTGTTGGGTGTGAGCTTCTAAGCCCCGGGCCGTTGTGGCTCCTTACCCAAGCATTTTGCTCAAGAAGCCAGGGTAGGATTCCGCTTAACATCACATAGAAGCAGTATTTTACCTTTTTTATTTCTGTAAAGAGTACCTCGCTGCCTGTACAGTGGCTCTCCCACTGACTAGGTTGATAAAAATACGAAATAAAAGCCACCCAGCTCCCTCTTCGCTCGTCTGGGATGACACCCAGCTTAGAGAGTTCCTGACCAAGCAGAGCAGCTTCCTGTGTGAAAAGAACCTTCTCTGAGTCTTGGGAGGTGAGGGTGACATAGGCTCACCTCAGCTTGTCCTCAGAGCTCACTGTTGGGACGAGAGGTCATAGCGAGTATGCTTGTCTCCTCACCCGCTGCTTGAGTAAAGGAGTCCTTCCATCTCGTGAAGGCCTGGAAACTAGATTCTAGAATAAAGGCCGAGAGCATAACCTTCCAAATATACTTAGTGGCTCCTTCCAGATTTGGTAGTACCCCTTCAGTGATTCCCTTATTCATGCTCACCAGTGGAAGAATTTAGGGAGTAAATGAGAAGCTATCTGCTTTTCTGCCACAAACTGTCAAAAAAGATTTTGTTTAGATGCAGGGAGCTATTCATCAGGAAGGACCCCCGTCTGTGTCACCTGCTGCAGGAGACCTTGGAACCTTCTTGGGGTGGGCCGTTCAGGTTCTGTCACTGAGAGTGATGTGAGGGTAAAGAGCAGAACTGAAGGTGGGGTCTTTAGGGACTTTTCTAGCCCAGTGCCATAGGCCAGCCCACATAGCTTGGGACACAAGGACATCTCTTTCCAGAACCTTCTCTATCCAGGCAAGGGTTTTGGTAGAAACCTTGGCAGGAAAAAACACTCTCTAGAACCAAAGGAACCTGTAAGGCAAACAAAGTTGTCCACCGAGGAGACAGGACTTCTTAGAGCAGCGGCCCTCACAGTTTTTCTACTCATATATCCCTTAAGTCATTGTTAAAACTATATCCTTCGTACATTTTTAAGTTTAAATATTGGCAAAGGATGTCATTTCTATCACGTTTTGACACGTTTTAACATGTTTGACACTGTCGTGTCACTGTTGAAGTACTTTGAATATGTGTGTTAGAACCTCGGAGTACAGATTCAGCTCATCCAGTCCATGGGGACACTGCCTTGTCCCCTCATGAGCAGCTGCTCCTTGTCATCAGCCAGGCGGCCAGGTTAATTCACCGTAGTCAAAACTGGCTTCCATGTGACAGCCTTCTCATCTCTGAATTTTGTTTCGTGAATGGGTGGAGTAGGGAGTTTCCAAAGCGTCTGTAGCCTGAACAAGATAAGGCTGGATAGCCTTCAGTGTTTCTTACCCAAGATGGCCTGGCTTTGCCAGCAAGGGACTGTCCATCCCTAAGGAGTCAGTCAGCTTTTTCACACCTGGCGGCGGGGCACCATATCAACTTTCCAGAGTGAGAAGCTATGGGAGACACATGGGTGTGAGAGAGAAGGTGGGAAAGGAAAACCAATGGATGCTAGGGCTGGTGAGTCTGTTCAGGAAAAGGAAACATTTGCAAATTGCAGATTGCAGAATCTGGAAATTGGCCCTTTAAATATTTACTGCCCCATACTCTCAAGTCCTCAGGAAGCCCTCCACGGGCTGGCTTCAATTGCAGTCAACGAGGAGCCGCCTGGCTGGCTCAGTCAGAAAAGCGTGTGACTCTTGATCTCAGGGTTATGAGTTTGAGCCCCATGCTGGGTATAGCGGCAACTTAAAAAAATAAAATCTTTAAAAAAAAAAAAAAAGATTGCAGCCTGCAATGCACGTAGCTTGGTGCGAAGGGCTCTCCTGCATAATTCACAGTAAAGGTCTCAAGACTATGTTGTTGAAACCTTAAGGAAGTCTAGCCCTTTTATTGAGCAGGAAGAGGAGATAGTCCTGCAATCTTAAAAACTCCAAAAACCAGGGCGCCTGGGTGGCTTAGTCAGTTAAGTGTCTCCCTTGGGCTCAGGTCATGATCCATGGGGCTTCCACTTCGGCGGGGAGTCTGCTTCTCCCTCCCCCCTCCCCCACCGCTTGTGTGCACACACACTCTTTCTCTCTCTCTCTCAAATACATAATTTTTTTTAAGTTAAAAAAAAAAACCTCCAAAATCCAAATTTTAACTTTACAGCAAACTCAGTGGTGCTGAAGCCTGACCTGAATTGAGGGGCTCTTCACAGTCTTTTTGTTATAGTCCTTTGTGCCGCTTAGTAAAATATCCCTGGGTTTTGGAGCGGAAACCTTCCTGGCTTTGATTACAATTTGGTGCCCAAGGCTGTGCTGGGGGTAACCTAATATACTGAACCTTTCTACAATCTGAAATTCTGAATTTCAAAAATGTGTGACTCCAAGGATTTTGGATCAGGGTTTGAGACCTACAGCACCAGGCCTTGAGCCTCTGTTCCGAGACTCGTCGGGGGAACGCTACAACAGTCACGTTCCCTTTAAAATATGGGTAGTGCTCTATAAGAATTAGCTCGAGATAGATCTTCTGGAGGTCATCTAGGAATTAATTTTTTTTTAAAGCGGCTGGTGCTAAATTTTTCTTGGCCTTTTAAATCAGCATGAGAGAGTCGCCAGATTTCCGCAGGTTAGAAATCTTCCATCTTGGAGTTTTGTCAGCCTTTGGTGCTGGTGCCATTCCATGGAAGGTGACACCGTTGTGAGGAGTTAGTGAAACTTTAAGACCACCTAGTCCAACCCCTAATGAAGACCGGTGAAGAGACTAAGGGCGGCTTCGCCAGCATGACAGCCGCGTTGTGTCTGGAAACCACAGAGGCAGGAGAGGACAGGTTTGCGGAGTCCGCATTTCACGCCTTTCAAGTCACATTAACCGTGTCCACCGTCAGCCCACTGTGCGTGGGCAGGGGCCGTTCTGAGCGCTCACCCCATCGCCTTTCCGCAAGAACGGCTTCAGAGCTGCACGGCTGAGAGTCTCCGAGGGCTCTTTCTGACCGAACAAAAAGGGGGTGGGGCAGGTCATTCTTTGTGGTAAGGCTCCCGGTTCCAAAGCAGCCAAGTGCTGCTGTCTCTGGGGAACCCCGTGGTATAATTTTCCACCATAAAGAGAGATTTATTTTCCCCTGTGAGGACATGCTGCACAGTCTTTCTGGTGACAGGCAAGAGGCAGGAAGGAACTTCATGCTGGTGCCTGCTCGTCCCCAGCCTGTGGTGTTTCTCATCACTAATGTACACCACCCATAATATAACCCTAACATACACCAATCATCCTAGGCTCAGAAAACTCAGGAAAGCAGCCTTCCTCAGGGTCCTGGTGCTCAGCTGGCCCAGGGAGGCCAAGGTGTGACCAGGTTGCAGCGCCACCCCCGACCCCCGAGGGAGTTCCCAGGTGTTCCCTGGGCTCGCTTCGGGGAGAATGTGGTGCGGGCCGCAGGCCATTCCTCACAGGAGCCCCCCTCTTCCTGTGGCTCTCAGCTCGGGAAGGAGCCTTGGGGATTTCTCCCGTCACCTTCTCAGGTCTCCTGGGTTAGTTGAGGTTCTTCTGGAAGGCAGCGGAATGAGTTCTACACTGCCTTAAGACACATAATTTATTGGAAGGAATGAAGAAGGCCGAGGGAAAAGTTCAGCAGCTGCGTGCCAGGCTGGGCCGGAGCCAGAATTCCCGGGACCTGGGCCACTCACTGGCGGCTCGACGCCTGCTTCCTGGAGCACTGCTTCGCCCTGACCTGGCGACTCCCAGGCTCTCAGTTGCCCATTTCCAGGAGACGGGACTTGGTTGTCCCCGCTTGGAGTGGACACCTGTTCCTTGAGCAACAGCTTTAGTCAGGGGACAGGGCTCAGTAACACGACATTAACAATAGCTAACACACCTAACGCTTTTAAGGGCATAACACATGACGGATACTAAGCGTTCCGTATACATAAACTCGTGACCCTCAAGACAACCCTGTATGAGGTTACCATTATTCTCCCAGCTTCCCAGATACGAAAATGGAAGTACGGAGACATCAGCTAACTCGACCAAGGCCGTGCACTGGAGCTCACCAGAGCCCTGCTCCCCGGCCCACCCCGCTCTGCAGCACCCTCCCACTCACCTAGTGCGGACAGGACCACCGGGGGCGACCTTGGCAGCCAAGGGCTGCTCCCAGGGTGGCGGAACTTTGAGAGCAGCTGGGCAGGGCTTGACCAGAGAATGCCCCTCGTGGCTCCAAGCCACGCCTCAGGAGCTCGACCTTCAGCGCTTGCCTTCTGCCGCCCTTGGTACTTGATTCATCTCAGTGGGAGGAAATGATTCTCTACGTCTCTTGGTCCCCTACAGGACCCCCTCCCTTATTTGGGGGCCCCGTGCTCTGACCCAGGCCCCATTCCCTGTCCCCACAGTGGTGGTAGCAGGCGCGTGCTGGGCTCTGTCACACCATCTACAACTCTTTACCTCTTGCAGACTCAGACTGGGTCCCTCTTGAGCTCAGGCTTTCTCCCTCAAATATCATCACCACAGAATGCCCAGGGAGTTGAAGCAGGAGAGACAGACAGCATCCCCAGCTGGGGCCCAGACGGCAGGCGCAGTGTGTGACCTGCTACAGAGCAGCAAGGACTCCAGCTCCATCCCAGTAGCCCGTGGCTGAGGGAAGGGGAGACCGCAGAGCTCTGCTGATGGCCCACATTTGCACTTCTCCATCCCTCACCCAGCAGTGGGTCCCCCAGACCCCTCCACCCTCCCTTCGGAGGGCCCTGGAGAGTCTGACTGGGTTTGGCTTTTGCACACCTCCGTACTCCAGGCCTGGCGGGCTCCTCTCCTGGGTGCTTGTTGCTAGTACAGATGCCCAGGCACCCCCCGTGGGGTTCTGATTTAGTGATGGGATGGGAGGACCCCCAAGTGCCAGTGCACAGTCAGATTAGGGGTCCCTGTGAGGACCCACTGGCTCCCTCCCCAGTGAGGCAGCTTTCACTTTCCTCGAGGGGGGCTGCTGCCTGTGGGGCCGGGAGGCTCCCCGGGACTTCAGTGTGCACCCCAGTCTGCCATCCCCAAGTGTCTGGTTTCCCAGACCTTCAGTCTTCATGTTTCCCTCCCTCAGCTATTAATCAGTGTTCTCTCCTGGAGGCCCCAGCCGTCTCCTCTTTGACTTTGATTTCCTCAGCCTGGGATTTGTAATAGAATTGATCCAACCCGGTTAGGCCAAGGGCCTGCTCATTGTGATGTGTGCCTCATTCACACTTAGCGTCCTCTGCGCCGGCCTTGCCGATTTTCCCCTAGCAACCACAGGTGGTTTTTCCCTCAGGACGTGTGCGGTCCTTTTTCTGAGGCTCCATTTTCTGTACCCTGCTTATCCCTGCGTCTCTGGATCTCAGCAGACAGCCCTGGACAGGGCCCGAGAGCTACAGAGGCCTCCCCTCCTTTCCTCCGTTAGACCCTCCCTGTGCTCTGCAGTGTCCCCAGAGAGGAATTCCCAAGTCCAACAAGCCAGGACTTGCTCCCAACCAGTGGCACAGGCCAAAGCCCGGTGGCCACTCCAGAGGCCGGGCAGACTCTTCACTGGGTCTCGGGGAGGTGAGGCTGATTGTGATGGGCTGGTCTGAGGAACATTCCTTCCTGGAAGACCACCCGTGCTTCCCTAGAGGGGCAGGGTCTCTTGGGCAGTGACCAGTCTGTGACCAGCCTGTGACCCATGGCTCTTCCCCACACAGTCAACACCAGTCAGCACTCGTCCTACAAGTCCAAGTCCTCCAGCAACGTGACCTCCACCAGCGGTCACTCTTCAGGGAGCTCGTCCGGAGCCATCGCCTACCGGCAGCAGCGGCCAGGCCCGCATTTCCAGCAGCAGCAGCCTCTCAACCTCAGCCAGGTGAGTGCCCCCGGCCCGCAAGTCACCCGCATCCCCGCGGCCCCCTCCCGCCTCAAGTGCCTCCACACAGCTCACGGGGTCGCAGCCCCCCAGAGGCTGGACAGGTCCCGAGGGACCTCTGCCTTCCGGCCGCCACGGGTTATCCTGGGGGAATCGTGTCTCACGGGGTCACGGAGAGCCAGCCCCAAGTACAGTAAGTTGTCTCGTGTCACAAAGCACTCAGTGGCGTGGCGCCAGAGCTTAAAATAGGATGGCCCGCATCTCACTCTTCTAGCCTAGCAGAGGCTAACACGCCGAGTCCTGACCCCGTCAGACCAGGACGCCCGGGGAGGACCTGCCGGCCGACAGTGGTGGGCTGACTGGTCCATTGCCAGGAGGCAGGCCAGGCCACGCACGGGGAGCCCCCA
This sequence comes from Ailurus styani, assembly GCA_002007465.1. Classification (NCBI taxonomy): domain Eukaryota; kingdom Metazoa; phylum Chordata; class Mammalia; order Carnivora; family Ailuridae; genus Ailurus; species Ailurus styani. Next base: position 3,106,907 of record LNAC01000057.1, read on the forward strand.
GCCGAGGGCAAGAGAGGATTCGGAGAAGGCGGGTGGCGTTGAGGTGCAATTACACGTGAGGCAGAGTCTCCTTGGCACAGCGGCCTCTGCGTACCGGGGCTGCGTCAGGTCTGACCTGCAGAGCGGCCTCGGGGGCCTATTTGCTCGGAAGCCGTGGGAGTGAAGTAACTGGGGGCTTGCGTTCCGAAACCCCTCGTCCGAAGTGGTGCGCTTGCTAAACTGAGGCCGCATCTCTGTGTCGTCAGGACTCCGGTTCTCTGGAAGAGAGGGCTCTTCCATGTAACTTCAACAGCAGAGTTCCCAAGAGCCTAGGATTTCAGAGAACAAGATTTCACGGTGAGGGAGAAGGCAGCTGTCATCAAAGAGGGGCTCCTCTGACACTTCAGTCGGCCCCTAGGAGACAGCCTGTCTCCTGTTACCTTCTCCAGCTGGCTTGATCTGCGCGTCATCCAGCCGGGGACTCGGGCCTCGGGCACTCGGGGGACTCGGGAAAGCGTTCCGTTCTCAGTCCACGCTAGCTGTTGCTTTCCCAGCCGACAAAGGAGGCATCTTCCCTCACTCCTGCGGCTTCTGGCCTCCTCCCCTCCCCTCCTCTCCCTCCTCCCCACTCCCTTGTCCTCCCCCGACACCTCCCACCTCCTCTCCCTCCCCTTTCTCTCTTACCCCCTTCTCACTTCTCTCTCTTTCCCTCCCCCCTCCCACTTCTTCCTCCGCCTCCCCGCTCCCCCTCCTCCCTTCTCTCTCTCCTCCTCCTCTCCCTCCTCCCTCCCACTTCTCCCTCCTCCCCCTCCTGTCCCCTTCCTCCCGCGTGTCTGGCCCCCACTGCAGCCCTCTCCTGGTGCTTCTCCTCCTCCAGGCTCAGCAGCACATCACCGCAGAGCGCGCCGGGAGCCACCGCCGGCAGCAGGCCTACATCACTCCCACGATGGCTCAGGCCCCGTACTCCTTCCCGCACAACAGCCCCAGCCACGGCACTGTGCACCCCCACCTGGCCGCCGCTGCCGCAGCAGCCCACCTACCCACCCAGCCCCACCTCTACACCTACACGGCGCCCGCGGCCTTGGGCTCCACCGGCACCGTGGCCCACCTGGTGGCCTCCCAAGGCTCGGCACGTCACACCGTGCAGCACACTGCCTACCCGGCCAGCATCGTCCACCAGGTCCCCGTGAGCATGGGCCCCCGGGTCCTGCCCTCGCCCACCATCCACCCGAGTCAGTATCCAGCCCAGTTTGCCCACCAGACCTACATCAGCGCCTCTCCGGCCTCCACCGTCTACACTGGATACCCACTGAGCCCCGCCAAGGTCAACCAGTACCCTTACATATAAACACTGGAAGGGGAGGGGAGGGGAGGGAGGATGGCCAGAGGGGAGGAGGGAGGAGGGCCGAGGTGGGAGCTGGGCTTTTTATACTGAAGATGCGGCACACAAACAATGCAATGGGGCAGGGGGTGCAGGGGGCAGGGACGGACACAAATGAAACTTGAACTAGGAGGTGGGGGGACTTAGAGCAGAGAAGAGAACATTTTAAAAAAGAAGGGGTTGAGGAGGGGGAAATCTATGCTTTTTATTTTAAAAAAAGAAAAAGAAAAAAAAGAAAACATCAGTAACAAAAAACACAGCTCACGAACCCATTCTGCACCAAACTGGAAAGGAGAAGAGCGCAAAGATTCTGGAAGGGGGGGGGCCCCAGTTTTTGAAGAACTTTATCTATGAACTTCTCAAAGATTATTTTCATATGGCGGCAAGTGACATTTAAGAATTTGCTGTCGGGGACACCTGATACGGAAATCCAATAGATTTTTAATTATGGAACATAAGAATTAGGGATTTCTCCAGAACTCTGAAGGGTCAGCAGCCCTCTAGAAAGTCAGGCCGTGGCCTGAGGAGGCTGATATTTGGGGGGTGGCGTGGGGTTGGCCAAGCCCAGTTCTGGCTCGTGTGTCAGGACTGACGGGGGGTGGCCAGGCTGGAGGAAGCCCCCACACACACACCAACAGAGGGCGCAGTTTCTCTTCTGGAGCACTCTGGATAAATCCCTAAGCAATGTTACTCCTCCAGTGTCATTAATAATGTGTGTTGCAAACTTTAGGGTTTTTTTTTTTATTTTCCTGAAGATTTCTTTTTCTCTTTGAACCAATCCCTAGTCACGTAGCATAGGGCTAGCGGTCGTCGCCGACACCCTAGTAGAATGTAGCAGTCAGCACCCCCGTTTTCTACTTTGTGTTCAACTCCAGTGATACCAATAGACTATTCCTCAACGTAATTGCACAAAAAAAAAAAAAGTGATAGAACATAGGCATGTAACCAGTGCGGTGGTCCAGGTGTGCGAGCGCGAGCGAGTGTGTGCGGGTGTGAGCGCGGGTGCCACCCTCCCTGTGTGTCCCTCGGCGCCGCCATCACAGCTCTCGCATCCTTGGTTTGACACCGGTCCCTCCTAGTGCCTTACCGACCCACAGACGCGGTGTGAGGGTTTACTTCCGCGCTACTCCAAGAAGTGGCCGGAGGCGAGTCCCATCATCTCAGCTCTTCTGTCGTGCTGTTGCAACATTTTACTCTGGTCTTTCCTTGTTTTCTTTTTTTAATTTTAATTTAATTTAATTTAATTTTAATACCTGTTGTCTCTTTTGAGCTGTCTGCTAGCAGAGGGTCATCAGGGAGCTGCCAGGAGCCGGTGGGGGGGGTGGGGGGGACCAGGGAGCTGGAGTGAGATGTGGGAGATGGATGGCCAGGTGGACCTACCTGACTTTGACTTTGGAGACGGAGAGCAAGAGAGACTCCCCGCCCTGCACCCTCCTCCCCACTCTGCCTCCAGTTCTGCCTGGGGGGTGGCTCTTGCCATTTGTGGGAGCAGAGGTAGCATCTGTGTTGTAGGAATGTTGGCCCTGCCAGGTGGCTGCCTCCTCCCTGATGCGGAAGCCCAGAGGGGAGAAGGCCACCTGCAGCTTCCGGGCCTGGCACAGCCTTCCTGCTGTCTGCGACGTGGACCCAGACCCAGCCCCTCACACACACACACCCCCCACCTCACTCTTGCACACCCCCGTCCGTCTCTCTTGTTCCGCCGACTCTGTATTACTCTCCCAGTTTTGCTAGATCCCTCCCTCTGTAGACAACTGTCAACCTTTATTTGCTGCTGCATCTTTCCTCACGTTACCAGGCCTGCCCAAGACTCGACTTCGTTTTTGGTCTTAGAGGGGTCTGGTGGGCAGAAGGTCGGAGAAACGTTTGTAAGGGTGACCGGGGGGGTCTTACACTGCACTTTGGAACACTCCCACGGGCGCTTCAGTTTCCAAAGAAATTTGCCCTTTGCCCTCTTTGTACCATTGATACATTCTGGAAGTTTTCTCAGGCTTTGAACACTGCTGGAGGTGGGGTGGGGCTATCTCCATTCATCGCGAAATTACTCTTGAATACATGAATGTTGGGAGACTCTCTCGTCTTAGATGGGGCTTAGAAGGGTGGCCCTAATTGTTTGATTCTTGATGCTGAGTCCTAACTCATCCCAAAGCCAAGTTTCCAAGGTGCAAAGAGATGGCTCCCAGTTTTGGCAGTTTGCCCTCATGCCCCCTGCCCCCTGCAGTTTCCCTTAACCATCTACTGTGAACAGCGGTTTTATAGTGATCTCCACCTTAATTCAGTAACGGAGCCAGGCCGTTACCTTAGCTGTTAGCTGTGAAATGTGAAATAACTCTGGAAATTCCCCCTTCCCAACCATGAATTCTACTCATCTTACAAAGAAATATGTCCCCGAACTGGAACCAGCTTAGTCCCGGCCCGAGGCTGGAAGGAAGGACACCATGACCCGCTGGAGGCGCACAGTCGGCCAAGCCCCCCGGGTCCCTGGCTGGTGAGCCTGCAAGAGGTTCGCCCCAGGGTGAGACACTCTCCTCGTGGACCCACCAACTGACCGATCGATGGATTCTCCTTTCCCGGGACATGGGGAAGGGCCATCTCTCCGAGACCAGTCCAGAGAGAGTGGGGGAGAAAAGTCTTTGGAGGACACATGAGCCAGAGCCCTCTCAGAGCCGTGCCAGCCTGGAAAATCCACCTGTTCCTGACTAGGCAGCAGCCAGATGGCAGCAGAGCCCCATCATGTCTCCTCCTGACCAGCGACAGAAGTCTTGGCTGCAAACGAGACCGCATCAGCCTTGCTGGGTAGCAGCCGGGTCCCCTCGCACAGCGGACTCCCCGCCCTTCCTAGATCTGATCTCCTCTGGGAAAAGACAACGTAGCCTTCCGTTTTGAAGAAAATTACTTTGTCTACTTAAGTTGGAAGTCTCTTATTCTGTCACCTGAGATTTTCTTTGTTTTCTTCCAGATCAGGAATGAAAGTTCCATGCTGCTCATAAAGATAATATTATTGTACTAATTATTTTGGTTATTACCATTGTAATTATTATCATTATCATCATGTGGATATTTTAGCTGGGGTTTTAAATGCACATTTATTCCCAGTATCTTCGTGTTTTCTCTTTAATATTTAAGCTTATTTTATTATATCTGTGAGTGTATGAGTAGGCAGGAAGGACATGCAGATGTCCAGTTTTGTTAAACAAAACAAAAAAAGGAAAGACCCAGGAATTAGGGAAATTGTTTCTGTCATCTCTAGTCCACAAAGAACTGTCAAGAAAGATCCACCACGGAACAAACGTTTGAAGAAGAATCAAGACCTTTTCTGTGCGCAGGCCAGACTGGACTCTTGACAACACAGTCACCGTCAACATCGTACTTTCCTAGAGTCTCAGTGGCCTGGGAAGAGTTCTGAGGTGGCATCTCCAGGGCCCAACCCTCAGCTGTGGTTCTTTCCCACATTCCCTGTGCTCTCCTGTGCTTCTGGAATCCACTAACTAGGTTCTTGGCCTGCCTCACATCTGATACTGACCTGTCATGCAAAAGACAAGCTCTTCTGCCCAGAGCTGCCCCACATGTCCTTCCTTTTCCCCTCGGTCCCCCAGGAGTGTGGCTTTATCTCCTTCAGTGCAGAGACGGTTGTCCCCTCCTAGAAGCCACTGGCTGGAATGAGCAGACATAAGGGTGCTAGGCAGGTGGTACCTTCCCCTAGGGACTTTCAGCCTCACTCCCCCTCCTTCCACTCACCGACCGTACTGCCCACTTCTCCAGCCCCCC
>LNAC01000057.1:3129193-3145402 GCA_002007465.1 Ailurus styani
GGAAACCGACGGGTGGCCGCCCTCGGTGCTGCCCCCTGTGGCCGCCAAGAGCACAGCACCGGGCGCCGCAGCCCCGCCAACGCGGCGCTCAGCCCACGTGGGAGGGTGAGGAGCTCGGCCGCTGTCTCGCTGTTTAACTTTGGGAAGGAGTGCCTGCGTTTCTGGATTCTGGCGCGCCCGTGTTTGGTTTCTGCCCTGTGTTTCCTTCCTTGGTAGGCACCAGATGGGAAAATTCTGAAAACCTTGGCGACCTTGAGTCAGGGATTCTTTAGGCGCTCAACTGATTTAGAATTTGTGGTGTGTTCCCAGGACAAACCCAAGGTCAGGAGAGCTTATTTGCCAGTGTGGACTTGGAAGCCGCAGGTGGCAGGCTTTGGATAATTGAGTAAGAGGTAAGATCCGAATGGCACGGGTTCGTCGCCCCCTGTCTTGTCCCGCTGCTCCCTTCCCGGCCCCCCTCATTGCTCGCTTCTCCCCACCTGAACCCCCGGGCAGGACGAGGGCACAGCTCCGAAGCCCTGGTCAGTGGCGACCCCTCCTCGGGGCCTTGGGACCCTGCCGGGTACGGTTTCTCCCCTGTGGCAGCATTTCCTGCCTCGGACATTTCTGTGAGTACCAACACAAGGCTTCTGAGCCTCACCATCTTTGAGGAGAAGATCCTGGTGAGGACCACGGGCCTGTGCATGACTGACAATCAATCAGTGGGAGGGAGACTGTCCCCAACTCCGCCCCGCAGGTAGCCGATGCTGCAGCTGACCGCTTGCTCAGTCCTCAGCCCCCCCGACAGGTTTCCCACACGTCCAGGGAAGGTGGTGGGCTTCCTGCCACCCCCACGGGGCCCCACCACCCCCACGCTGAATTGCTGTCACCTCTTTATCCTATGTCGGGTTCCTCACTGGCTTCCCACTAAAGACAAAATAGGAAATCACAACAATGCCCATATTCCACTAGATATCTGGAAAGCAGGCAGAAAGTTCAACGAAACCAAACTGACAGTTTGTCTGAAAACCCAGCAGTGAAAGGACTGAGCAGAGCAGAGCAGGACCTGGTTTCCCTCTGAGCTATTTTCTGAAAATGGGCCAGGACCCAAAGTCACCTGCACGCGGCTCGCCGGCAGCCAGGCCGGGGCACTGAGAGGAGGCTGGGGAAGCCTGGGCTCCACTAGGGTGAGCTCTGGGGCTCCAGGGGTGTATGCGTGTGTGTGTGTGTATGTGTTGGGGTGGTGGTGCTTGGAGCCTCTGCAGGCCCAGGGGAGCTGCCAGACCCCCACGTCCTCCCCAGGCCGACCAAGGGAGATCAGAGGCCGTAGGACCTGCACGTGTTCTTATCCCACCCACCGTGAGCATCATCTTTTCTGCATCCTCCTGCTCACTTCACCCCCCTTCTCCCCTAAGGCAGAATAAACCACCCCTCAGCTGTGTTCCAGAACATTCTGGTGCTTCCCAAGCTGTTGCCTCTGCTCCCTGTGTGCTCCTTGGGGGATAAAGCAGTTGCTCCCCATGCCTGGCGTGGTGTCTGGCACGTGGTAGGTGTGATGTGAATAAACACGTCATGTTGAATAGTAATGAAGGAACCAGATGGAGCACACCCCCCAGGCTTCTAAGAATAACTCGGCAGCCCAGCCACATTAAGTGGTGCCCTGAGGCCACAGAATGGGTTTTGGTCCTCAGCTCCTACATGCCACCGCCTGCCACGTTAGATCGGGTGCATCTCGGTGGTGGCTCCCCACAGACAGACCCCCAGAGACGTGTCTCTCTGCTCCCCGCTCCCCCAAGCCATGACCCTGGAACAAATGGCAGCCGATTCCTCTGGACGCCAGTCATCTCTTTATTCCGTCAGTGACCAATGCAAGAGCACCACAGACACAGCAGGGGCCTGCCTGAGAACCCCGGCAGGCAGAGAGGGTGGATGGAGGGGGTCCCGTGGGAAGCCCACCCTCCCCGCCTCCCCAGCCCCCAGGGAGAAATGACCGTGCAGACAGTAATGCGGTCTGTGTCAACGCCCATCCTTCCTCCAAGCACCAGGGCTGCGTGGGGGAGATGTGTTCCAGCGCGGGGCCAGGGAGGGACTTGGGGTGCCCAAGAGTGGACTCTGAACTTGAGAAAGGACTGTGTGCATGCCTGTGCAGGCGTGCGTACGTGTGCAGGTGTGTGTCTGGGGGATGCCTAGGCTACGGAGCATGTGGGATTTGACGGCTGAGCCACAGGACCTGCCTGGGGCCAAGGAGACCAGGAACCAGGGCTGTGGGACCTGGAACAGGGGCCGGGGGCGGAGGGCACCCTCCTCACGGCTCCACCACGGAGGGGAGCCGGGGGCAGGCCGGTCTCGGAGCCTGGCTCGTGGGCCGCCTCTGGCCTGACCCACCTCACGTGTAGGCCACCTTGCTGCACACCCAGGGCCGCGTCATCAGACACTCCGTTGACACCAGCCTGGTGGGCTCCACGAAGACACACTCCCCCAGGCCCGCGATGGGGAATCTGCGGCCAGAAGACAAGAGAGCGGGTGCTTACAACCTGGCACGCATAGCCCGTCGCTGGGTGGCCCCGGAGGCCCTGTGACCTGTCCCTCCTCTGCATCCACCTTCCAATACTTTTAGGCCCCACAGAACTTTGTTTACCTACTGTGTGCACCATGGCTCCAGCCACGCTCAGCGTGCCCGCAGACGCCTCCTGAACACACCCGACACTTTCCCATCCTGCTTCCCCAGCCTTCCAGAGTCAGCTCGCTGGTCCCATGAGCCAAGATCCGGTTCAGGATCACTCTGCCCAGCCTCCCTCCCCGCAGCACCTGCCTGCCCCGTGGGACGTGGAGGCCTGTATCGTCTGTCCCTGCCAGTCCCCCAGGCAGTCAGCACCCACACGGTGGGCTCCGTGCCCCTCTCATCCGGGCCCCCGGCGTCCAGCACGGGAAGAGCCCAGCAGAGACGAGCTGAAAGAAACTAGCTTGCGGGGCGGACCTGATGAACCCTGGTGCTCGCTGCCAGGCTGTGTTGCCCACAAATTCACTGACGTCATCAGTAGATGTGGGCGATGGAGGTTCTTTCTGCCTAAAATCATTTCCTTTTGAATTTCAAGATTTCTTCTCAACCTCATTTGGTCACCCTGATGTGAGGCCCCTGCCAAGGCTAGAGCTGGGGTCTCACAAGAGAGGGCACGAGAATGACCTCAAGGGAGGGTGCCAGGCAGGACCACCTCAGTGCCAGAGAAACACAGCCTAAAGGCCCTTTTGTTGGCAGACGGTGAGCACGCTGGCGACCCCAGCCTCCTGGGGGCTTTCCCAGGTTCTGGGAACAGGAAGCTTCCAGAAGACGAGAGAGAGGGGCAGAAAGTGCAAGACTTCTCAGCAGCTCTAAGGATCAATCTGGGATGAAGGCACGAAAAGGTAAGAGAAAAAAAGGAAGAGAGAGTGAGGACAAAGAGGGGATGCACAACGAAGGGCACAGGCGCCAGGGCCAAGGAGGGAGGAAGCTGACGGAATGCTCACTGCCTGGAGGCTAAGCCCTAAGCCTGCCTGGACTGGGAAGGGGGCTGATCACCAGCTTCCGGCCATGGTGGAGGGCTGGGGGTCTTGGGTGCCTCCCACTTCTCCTGCCTTGGGGACCCTCCTGCATCATCAGGGGAGCAGCTGTACCCGCTCCCCAGCTCTTCAGGGCCTGTGCCTCCAGCCTTAGGGGCTGGACTAGCAACTGAGGTTCTGTTCCCCTGTGTGCCCCCTGCCGTGCTCCCCTAAGCCTGGACTGCCCCCCCACACAGTATCACCACCCCCACCACCCATGACCCCTGCCACCAGCACCCCACAGACCAGTCCCTGTCATCGCACACCTGCCACTGGCTCACTGCCACTGGGAGCCACGCTCTCACACCCACACGCGTGGGGTCACACAAGCAACCCCACCACTGCTTACCCACCAGCACCCTCAGGTGCTGTCTTCTCTAAGGGAGTGCTCACGGTACCCCAGGGTCAGAGCCCCTTTCTTCCATAGGACTAATGTTTAGGCAACACATGGCTGCCCAGAACAGAGGTCCCATTGCACCCTCCCCTGCGGGCAGCTGTGGTCATGGGCCTAAGTTCTGGCCAACGCTGAGGGACATTGGGGCATGTCTTCCCCCTCCTCTGAGCCACACTGAGCCACGCAGATGAGCCGCTCCCCAGGCGAGGAGCCACAAGACGGAAAGGGCCTGGGTCCCATAGCAGGAAGCTCCGATGACTACATAGAGTGGAGCCGCCAAAGCAGGCTGGACTTTAGGGGAGAGGGAGAGAAGTAAAACCGTCTTCATTATCATTCCTTCAGTCACACACTGCTGACCCTGGAGGTTAGAGCTCTAGCTAGCACAGAACCCACTGGTTCTCCCTCGCGAGGCTGTGTACGGGGGGCTAGGCCTTCCCCATCTAAGTTCAGTAGCCAGAAATGAAGCCTCAGCTCACGTGTCCGGATCAAATGGGTCGCCATTGACCCAGTGGAATTCGTCCCCAACTCTGCGCAGGCCAATCCAGGGCTCCCTCCGTGTGAACTTGAACATAAACTCCTGTATCAAGGAAAAAGGGAAACCCGAGTCATTTGCAGTTTCCTGACTCTTCATACATCCCAGGACTAACCTCAGCTGAGAAGACTGGTTCCCGGGATATAGAGACACTGAAAGGGGGATCCCTCACTGTAAAGAGCTGGGGTCACCGAGTGCCCAGCCCTTACCCTGACCTCCCTCCCAGCAGTTTCGAGTGTGCCCGCTGGACCGGGAAGCCTAGAACAAGGTTTGTCCTTCTAGCTCAGTGATCCAGCCCACCAGTCAGCATTCCTGATTTGCAGGAAGCCTGGGATTGCCCGCTTGATGGATTATCTGGGACAAATCTCAACGTTCAGTTTGGGCGTCCTTCTACCCACACACACACTTCTCGGCCTTTCTCTGCAGCAGGGAGATGCTATACCATGTATGAGACAAACAGAAGTGATTTTGCGACTACCTGCTATTTTGGACAACAGATTCATTCATTGTGTTTCTTTTACTTTCCTACCGAGAAAACTGTTCTGGGCATTCAGTGGGAGCTCATTCCCTGATTTGGATGAGTAGAAGGCGCCCGTGCGTTCTTCCTTCACAAGGGCATTTGTAATTTGTGACACTCATACTTTATGATACTGAGCTGGGCTCAGCAAACCAGCCCAGGATTGAAATCCGTCGGCCCTCACCATGGCAGGGGAAACAGGAGCCCCTCGGATCCGTGCTCGGACCCCACGGGGCCCACCAGCACACCCCAGGCTGCACGTGCTCTGGAAATGTTGTGGGGGGCGGACGCCGCACAGCAGGAGTGGGGTTCTCCCCAGAGGTCACCCCGGCCCAGCGCTCACCAGCTCCTTCTGGCTCTGAATCACCGCCAGCGCGGCCTCGTGGCTATGGCAGTACTGCCTGCCCGTGTTCCAGTCCCTTGGCTCCTCGGAAAAGAAGTAGCACTTCCTTCCGTAGAGCAGCCAGTCCTCCGGGCAGGGCGCCTCACACTTGATACAGCCCTTGGAAGCTGCAGGGGAGACGGAGGGCACTCAGCGTCTGACAGCATGCCTGGCTCCCGCTCGGGCCTCAGGAACCCCGCTCAGTGACCCAGCGCTCCCTCCACCTGCCCGACGCTGGCGCCCTCTGGGGCTGCCTCGGCCGCCGTCTCCCCAGACGAGCCCCTCTCACAGTGCCCCGCTGGGAAAAGGTTGGTGACCCGACAAACAGGGAAGAGAAAGTGGGGAGGCTGGCGGGGGCATGACCACCGAGGGAACTGCCAGCAGATTCGCCCCTGGGTTATGAGCTCCTCTCTCTCCCCAAACTCCCTGAGGCATGCAAGCCCAGAAACACAGATTTAGAAAGGACCTGGAGGCCACGTGTCCACGTTCTCCAGCCAGGCTGGGAACCATCGGCAGGCTCGGTGGGTCTGATCTCATTGGCTGTGCCCTCATTAGCTAACAGTTCAACCTGTTCCACTACTGAGCTGCTGTCAAGTTCTTTCTCAGGTCTGAGTCCCAACCTGCCTCCCTGGGACCAGCCGTATGGATCTGGGATCCGCCTCTGAGTGACCCAGAGCAAGCCCGGCCCACCTTCTTCCACCTGCTTGAAGAAGATCGCCAGTCTCCCCTCGTCCAGGTTGAAACAGACACCCTCTCTTCCACCGTTCCCTGCAGGGGACGCTGTGCACGCCCTTCTTTATCCTGCTGGGTTCACTGCAGCGTGTCCCCATCGGCACCCAAATGCTGCCCCCAGAACAGACTGGAACACTCCAGATGTGGCCCCATCCCCAGCAACAGTGAGGGCTGCCCTCCTTCCAGTGGCTACGGGCTTGCCAGTCTGCAGACTGCTTCCAGGAAAGGACTCGGTGGACATGTGCATACGTGCGCTTTCCTGGGTGGGCGGAACACACCCTGCGATTGTTTTCATGGGATTTGTGTCGAAGCCAGGCCTCCTGAGTCCGGAACATGTATCAAGATCTTATTTTTATTTCTTCCACGTTTATCTCATTCACATTGGCTCACTTGCATTTTGGAAGATAGATTTTAATCTTCATTTTTTTCCCCACCTCTCATGTTAAGCACCCTGAGCATCCTTGTATCACCGACAAATTCCATAAGCATCTCTTTGTTTGTTTCCATACAAGTGACTGATTAAAATGTAGACGGGGACAGAGCCAAGGACAGGCCCCTGGTACCCCAGCCCTGAGGGACCTATAGCCACACTGACACCAGTGAAATAATCGACACTCTGGCCTGTCCGCTCAGTGAGCTGTGGGACCATGGAGAGTATGGACCATGGTGTGGGTGCCTTTCAACTACTTTTCCACAAGTACCTCCAGAGAGATTCTGTTGTTCTCTATGAAAATCCCAACAGACCCTGTCTTCGCATTGCTCTGACCTCCCCAACCTAGCACAAGGACAAAAGGAAATCAATCTAATTCATAGTGATTATTCTAGATGAATCCAAGCTGGCACCAGTGGTCACCATATTCTTTTCTCAACACTCGCAGATCCCCTGATGAACAGGCATGCCCGAAGGGGAGGATTTGGGGGGAGCTGATACTATCACTGGACTTCTCTCCCCTTCCCAGCACCCTTTGGGTGCTTCTCAAAGATGAAAGACAGAGGAACTGAAATCACCTTGCAAACCCTTCAGAACGCACAACACACTTTGACTTGAATCCTTAAAAGGCAGCCCAATCTCCTGGTCCTAGGGCCTTGCCTGTCCTTGGAGGGTTCCGTCCCTTTTATTCCTTTCTCCCTTTCAGTGCCCCCGTGGAAGGCCCCTAGCCATGATGCCTTCATTACTGGGCAGGCGAGATGGTGTCCTAGTCATCCTTTCTTTTTTTGTTCTTTATCCTCAGCATTTAGGGGCCCTAACACACAGCAGGGCTCCACAAATGTTCATTAAATGAATGTGATCTTTCAAGACCCTTGTCCCCAAACCATCTCCTCCAAGAAGCAGTGCCTGACTCACCTCAAGTTGGCTCTGCGTCCTCACAGCGCAGGTGGAATAGTACCAAAGCCACCTGGCCACTCCCCTGCGTGGCTTAGTAAAGGGGACACAGAGAGTCGTCGTGTGAATATATTATTTTAGGCTAAACTCTCACCCAGAAACAGTACTCTGTTTTCTAGGCTCCGGGCCCCATGGAATACGTGGTATTTCTGGAACCTTTCTTTACCCAGTGAGACCCGATTTGGACAAGGTGGGTACACACGGCCCCAACATGCTCACCCAGGATGCTCATCACCACCAGGATGGCGAACAGAAGGACCGCGATGGCCCCCAGCAGGAGACGTGTGGTGGTGTCTGAGGAGAGAAAGAAGCAGGTCAGTGCCCGGCCTCCCGCCCCTGCCAAAGCCCACCGCCGGGCCCCAGGTCCTGACACCGGGAACTCCAGCCTGGGCCCAGCACGCTGAGTTTTCCCAGGCCCTCCGCGGGAATCTGCGCTCACTGCCTTCTGGGGCTCAGAGCTCTCCCGTCCCTACCTCCGGCTGCTCTGCCTGCTCCCGGGTTTCCCGCTCAGGTGACCTGTCCTCGCAGCCCCCTGGGGCTGGTCTCTGCCCCCAGAGCTCTTCTCCTCCACTGCTGCCCCTGGAATCCCGCCCACCCTCCGCCTTCCACCCCCTTCACAAGACCTCCCTGATCCCCTGCCTTCCCCCTTTTTAAATTTTATTTATTTTTTGTTAGCACTGAAAATTTTTCTTTTCTTTTTAATGGAAGAATCCTTTTAGACTTTAGACATCAACTCTATTTAAGTTTTTCTTTTTTTTTTTTAAGATTTTGTTTATTTATTAGAGAACAAGTGAGAGAGACAGAGCACAAGCAGGGGCAGGGGCAGAAGGGAGAAGCAGGCTCCCCTGCTGACACGGGGCTCCATCCCAGGACCTTGGGATCATGACCTGAGCCAAAGGCAGATGCTTAACGGACTGTGCCACCCAGGCATCCCCTATTTAAGTTTTTCTTATTTTCATAAAATAGACGTAACATAAAAGTTGCCATTTGAACCATTTCTAAGTGCATGATTAGTGGCATTGATTGCATTCATGATGTTGTACAACTATGCCCACTGTCTACTTGCAAAACTTTCTCACCACCAAACAGAAGCTTGGTACTGATTAAACTTTCACTCCTGGTTCCCACCTCCCCAGCCCCTGGTTACCTCTAATCTACTTTCTGTCTCTCTGAATTTGCCTATCCTAGAGATTTCATATGAGTGGAATCATACGATATTTGTCCTTTTGTGTCTCACTTATTTCCCCTAATGTTTCCAAGGTTCATCCATGTTGTACCATGTGTCAGATTGTCATTCCTTTTTATGGCTGAATACTATTCCATTGTATGAATATATGTGTGTATATATACTCATATATATGTATTTGCTGTCATTTGTCCATTCATCTGCTGATTGACACTTGGAGGACATGAACATCCAGTCCGTAACACTGTTCCTAAAGCAGCACCCCCAGAACCTTCTGCTGCTGCAGTCTGGTTTTGCCTTCTCAGCCCACTGTCACCCTGGGATCTCCATTTGCCAGCAGCCTGAGGATGCCTCTGCCTCCCTCATGTCCTGCCTCTCCTTCCCCTTCTATCCTGTGTCATCCTTTTCCTTAGCGTACTCCCTTGTTTTCGTGGAGCACACCTTCCAAAGCTGCCTGAGAAAGGGGAGAGCAGGACCACAGCCCCACACAGCCCCACACAGCCCCACACAGCCCCAGCGGCAAACCCTCATGCAGTGTGTCCCGTGGAGAACACTGCCCCTGCGGCTGTGACCCCAGAGGCCTGAGTACTACAGGTTGGAAAGAATTCTCCTTCCGAATGTTGAGGGCATTACATAATTGTCTTCGAGCTCCAGTGTTGCTCTTGAAAAATGGCTCCAGAGCCATTCCCATCCATGATCCTTTTAATGTCATTTGCTTTCCATGCCCCCCACCCCCCCACCCCTCGGAAGCTTTTAAGATCTTTTCTTTCTCACACAGTCTTCTAAAATTTCATCATGCGTGTCATGCCTTCATTTGGGTCCATTTTCATCCACTAGACTAGGCAATCGATGGGCCCGTTCAATCTGGAAACCCGTGTCCTTCAGTTCTAGGAAATTTCCTTTAATTATATCCTCAGTGGTTTCTTCTCACCCACTTTCTCCGCCCACTTTCTGGAGGTTATATTCTTCAGATGTTGGACCACTTGAATTGGTCCTCTGAGTTTCTTTCCTTTTTTCTCTCTTACCCACTGTATTTTTGCCTTTTTGCTCTATTTCCTAGAAGGCTTTTCTCAACTTGCTCTTCCTACTGTCTCTTGAGTTTTGCATTTCTGTGATTATTTTTCATTTCCAAGGTGGTTTTTTGTTTTGTGGTGGTTTGCTGCTGTTCTCCGTAGACCCCGTCTCAAACCATCCTGTTTTTGATGATGCCGTATTGGAGCTCCTGGGTGGCTCAGTCAGTTGTGCGTCTGACTCTTGGTTTTGGCTCAGGTCCTGAGGTCAGGGTGGTAAGATACAGCCTGACCTTGGGTCCACACTCATGCTCAACACAGAGTCTGATTGGGACTCTCTCTGCCCTGCCGCCCCTAAAGTAAATAAGTAAATCTTTTCCCAAAATGACACCATATTTTCTCTTCTCTCTTAGAGGATACTACTGATAGGTTTTTGGAGGGGGAGAAAGAGAGGAAAGGTGGGAAAAAAGCTTATTTCTCCCTGTATAGTCTCTTTTTCCTCTAAATTGGTTTTCTCTCTCTCTCTCTCTCTCTCTCTCTCTCTCTCTCTCTCTCTCTCTCTCTCCATTTCTTTCGGTCTCTAGTTTCCATGTCATTGAGTTTCCTCGGATTCTGGAGATCCTTGGTGATTTGTTCCTGATTAAGGCAGGAGGAAAGAGTCCACTGGAGCTTCCAAGACCAGGGAGGGGTTTATCAACTATGGGGTCCCAGCAGAGTGACCAGGTTGGGCTGGTCCTCGAGGTGCTCTGAGTGCTAACCTCCTGGGGTTTTTCCTCTGGGGGGGGGCCAGAGTTCCTGGAGAAGGCTCTTCTGTTTCCCTCCTGAAGGGTGTAGGCTTGACCAGGAGGAGAGGATAGGAGGCCATCCCAAGCATTCGTTACATAAATGTCCCCTTAACTGCTTGTTCCCCAATGTACTGTCCTCTAGAGACCCTCCCTCAGATTTAGCCGCAGGCTCCTACCCGGGCTGGGAAGAGGAGCTGGCAACTAAACCCTTTCTAAAATGTCCAACCAGTCCTCCTGTTTCAGCTCTGTCTTCACTCACTCACTGCCATGATGACTAGTGCCCCCCCATCTCTGTACTTTGAGGGCCCCCGCGTGTGACTCAGGTTGGTCCTTTGCTTTCTGAGCCTTCTCAGGCCTGTGGAAGCAGCCGCTCATCCTTGACCCCTAGCTCCCAACTGTATTGTTTTCTCTCCCGTTCTTGTTGTCCTTATGGCCTTTTAAAAATCCCTTTACTGTCGTATCGGTAGGCTTCTGGAAGGAAAGAGAAAAATGTGCACGTTCAGTCTGCCATCTTTACCTGCAAGTGCAGCCATCATTTTGAAATCCTTCCCATGAGCAAGGACTGTGCTGGTGAGTGACCAGAAGTCCAGAGGTAGGTGGCGGTGGGCACAGTAAGGGCAGAGCCTCACGCCTGCCCTTCAGGGCTCGGCTCTTTGCGTCTGCTCTGTTGTCCTCAATGGCAGCCTGTCGTGGGGCGGATCCCCCCTGAGCGGCCTGATGACTGCCTGTGGCAAGGGCACTGCCTGGATCCTTCCTCTCCCTTCTCGATGGGCCCCTCTAGGCCTATACAACTGGCACCATATGCTTTGTGCATTGAAGGTAAGAGCATTGTGTCTTAAACCACTTCACTGGGTTCAAATCCCAGCCCGGCCACTTTTCTAGAAGATTTACTAACCTTTCACAACAAAGTTACTTCACTTCTCTTTTATTTCATTTTCTTCATCTTTGAAACGAAGGAATAGTAGTATCTGCCTCCTAAAAAATTTTTATGAGAAGCCAATGTTCAGGGCTTAGCACGGTGTCTGGAATACCAAGCTCTGGCTCGATGTTAGCCATTGCCATGGTGATGGTGGTGGTGGTGGCAGCGGCGGTGGTGAGCCCACAGGCTCCTTTAGGGGAAGGGCTGTGCTTTCCCCACTTTTGAGTTCCCCACAGCAGAGCTCAGCCATTGCCTTGCATGTCACAGATCCCCACTGATACTCAAAATCCTGAGGGGAATTTAGCTACACTGAACGACAGTGTCCTTAGTTAGCCTTAACCTGAGTTTATAGGAAAGGCCACACGGATATATAGGTGCTCTCTGGGGCTTGGAATCTGCATGTGCTTCTCCACCGTCTCCAGAACCAAGGAGCCTCTTCATTCTTTCTTGGGGGACAACTGCTCTGGGCCTGGCACCAGGGACACTCTAGGGAGACCCGACTCATTGCTCCCTGCTGCCCTCACAGAGGACGGCTGTGGGGCTGGACAATCCAAAACAAGGTCGTATTCATTTCCTAGGGTTGCGGTAACAAACCCCACAAACTAGATGGCTTACAACACCGGAAATTTCTTGTCTCCCACTTCTGGCGGCCAGAAGTCCCCAGTCAAAGTGCCAGCAGGGCCACAGTCCCTCCAAAGGCGAGGGGAGTCCTTGCTCTCTTCCTCCTGGCTTCTGAGGGTTTGCTGGTGACCTTTCTCACCCCTGGTTTGCAGTCCCCTCATTCCAAGCTCTGCCTTCTTCATCACACGACCTTCTCCCTGGGTGTCTCTGTCTTTATGTGACTGTTGTCTTACAAGGACACTGTTCCTATGGGATTAGAAGCCCACCCACTCCAGCACGCAGCTGTCTTAACTGATCACAGCTGCAATGACCATATTTGCAAATAAGGTCCCGTTCTGAGGAGCTGGTGGTTCAACTGCTTCAACATAGCTCTTTGGGAGAGCAGGGGGAGATACAGTTCAAGCCATAAGAAGTGTCTAACTCAACTATCATTCCTTCTAGGCAATGGTCCACACTAGACAGACTTGGAGGATGCAGTAACTTGTGTTTATAAATGTATACGATTTAGCCTCATGTCAGCAGGGACCGCTGAGAATCTGGCTCCCAACCCAGACAGATGTCCCATCACCCTCACACCCAGAGCCCAGAAGAGACTCACGGCTGACCTCTCTGAGTTGTCAGAGCCACAGTCTGGTGAGCAGAGTCGTGACTCTTTGAAACTATCAAATGTAGAGTTTGGTAATTTTTAAATTTTTAAAAGACTTTGCTAAATGCATGTGTGTGGTTTTGATCAGGAAGTTGTGGGTTGATGCCTAATCAAGAAACTTTCAACATTAAAAATTCAGAATCGGTGAGCTCTGAACAATCTATAGCCTGGTGATATGCAGAATCACTCTGTCCCCTGCCGTACCCCCAGGCCACTCTTCCCCATCCCCACCCCCGATGCCAGAAATATCCCCATCTCCAGTCACCCCCAGTCTTTCTAGAACCCAGGCCGAAGCGCTGGGTCATCCTTCCCAGCCCCTCCCCCTCGGCTGGGGGGCAGGGGGAAGGAAAACCTAACAGCCACCAGGAGAGAAGGCTTGATCAGGGGAACTTCTGTTCGGCTTTCTGTTTATAGAGCTAATTGTTCACCTAAGGAAAGTCATGGAGTCCTGAGCTCTAATCTGGGTTTAAATTGAAGAAGTTCTCCATTTCCCTTAACCCGCGAGGAGGAAAAACATGTCCCTGCTGAAGGTGGCAGGGTTGTCTGGGGAGCACGGGCAGGAGAGCCACACGCACCCCAAGCACAGTTCAGTTCTGTCCGGTGAGCCTCGCGAAGCCCGGCACCCTTGGTCCACGTGGGATGACACGAGAACGCGCGGGGCAGAGGGGCCCTTGTGGCAAACACGCATTAGCAACCAACCTGTGTCCTGGACCAAGACACTGAGCCCCTCCGCGTCTGTTTCCTCATCTGCAGGACAGACGGAACACTCGCCAGCCCCGGAAGGGCGTGTGTGAGGATTAGATGGGACAGTATCGAGAAAGCCCCCAGCACGGGCTCCAGCACACAGCACGTGCTTCTGAAACGTCTGCCACGTGGTAATAAAGGAGCACAGGTCCCCTTAATGTTTAGCTTGGTCGAGTCCAAAAATCTCCCACTTGTTTCAAGACAGGTACTTGGCTAAGCAAGGACGGCACAGCCCTTGGTCCCCAGACCTGGCGGACCCGTCCTCCCATCGTGGGTGCTTCTCAGTGTCAGCCGACCGGGCCCATTACATGGACTTCAGTTTGGAGTGGGGAAACCAACTCAAGGTAGGTAGACCAACAGTCCGGGGGTTTCAGCTGAGCTCCCTCATCACGGGCGCGGGTTGCCAAGTCTAGAGAGCTGGGGAGAGGGGTCACCTGCCCAGCCTACCCCGCTGTGTGGCCCTGAGAGGCAGAAATCATTAACTAGCTTAGTACATGAGGAAACTGAGGCTCGAGTGGGTTCGAAAACCTGCTAGCCCGTGGTGGTGGAAGGTGGGATTACCCGACTCCAGACTTTGTGCTCTTTGTACCTCACCAACCCACCTCAGCCCATGTCCTGTGATTTCTGCCCACCGGGTGTCACCCTGGAGAGACCAGTCCCGATCCCTGAGCTCCCCTCTTCTGACAGGAGATGGCAGTGGCAAGGGAACACCCAGCAGACCCTCAGAGCTCCGGTGAAGGAGAACACCCTGGACTCGGACCCCAGATACTAAAACTACTGTAGACAGAGTTCATGGGGTGGTGAGTTCAAGCCCCATGTTGGGCTCTATGCTGGGCATGGACACTGCTTAAAAAAAAAAAGTCCACAGGCTTCAGGTGCTGAGCCCCCGAGGACCACAGGCGTCAAGGGTGGGCTGCTGCTAAGTAGGGCATGGGGAGAACAGAGGCGGCATGAGACACAGAGCCAGACCTGGTAAAGAGCCACACCAGGACAGGCAAGATTCTGCCGGGGTGGAAGAGCCAGTGTCCCATTGGGCCATTTTCCTGCCTTATTTGGCTTAACCGCAGGTGGTCAGCCCGGCCCCAGCAGGGAGCAGGAAGCAGAATGGGTCAGAGTCGGAGCAGGAGGTAAACTAGGAACCAGCAAGCCAGAGAGGCATTGAAAGAGGCCACATCACCCCTGTGGCCCCACCATCAGGGGGCCAGGGTTAGGTTAGGGCAGACCCTGCAGGAACACGTAGGAATGAATGAAGACATACATGCAAAAGCAGTGAGCAACTTAAAGAAATAACTTGGGCGGGAGGGAAGCAGGGATCACAGGCATATCCAACAATGCCCAGCAGAGAGAGGGGTTTATCCATCTTTATGCAACTCTTCCCAGCCTGCAATGGCTCTTCTACTCGGTGATTCAACATCTTTGCTTCCTTTGTCCCAAATCACCATCCAAACATCGGACTGGCCCTCCCTACAGAGTTAGCACAGAGTTAGTCCTCACCCCTGGCCCTCCAGCCTCCCAGTCAAAAGCTGGCATTACTGTGCCCACTTTTCCCTCTGAAGCAAGGCACCTGCCCTGGCAAGTAATGGTTAGACCTCACTCCTGACCACTACCCCACTTTCCTCACTGACCTGGCCACTCTTCCAAGGGCAAATCCACTGGCTCATCCTAGGCTTAAAACCTCCCAACAGCTCCTGCCGAACAAAGTCCAAACTCTTTGGCAAGGCCTGGGTGGCCATTCACAGTCTGGTCCCTCCAGATTCATGTCTTCCATCCCTCCACCCATCCCCGTACTCCAGAGTTCAGTTTGCCCCAAGGGACAGGCTAGTTCTGGTCACCTGGCCCCTGAACATGTCACGCCTTGAGCGCGGTGCACCCTGTCCTCTCTCCACACCTAAGAGGTCACCTACTCCAGGAAGCATTCTTGTTCTAATACTCTGTCCCTATGGGTTGGGCGACCCAGGCTTTGGGCTTCCCTGGTTAATACTGCCCAGATCCTCAGCCTTTGGACTAGGGATGTCAGGAGTACCCAGAAGTCCAGAGGGCCAGCCCTCTCCCCTACCAACTCTAACATCTCCCACACCACACACCACCAGGAGCCACAAAGTTTTCCAGAAGAACTCATGAACTTGAACTCTATTTTCCACTTGGTTACTGCTCTCTGAGCTAGCCAGGGGTCACTCCCTGAGCCCATCTGACTGTAAGGGGTAGGTGGCACTCATAACCTTGGAAGGAAGAGCCTGAGGCATATTCTCCACATCTCCCCTCCCTATATGCCCCCATCGCCACCAGCGCCCCCCCCCACTTCCCATGGGGCACAGGCACCTCTCTGGGCTTACAGCTTTTCTCAATTTGCCCAAAACCTTTGCACTACTACAGATTTCAGCCGCCCTCTCAACATGCCCATCAGATGAGGCCGGTTAGTAACTGCCCCCCTTTCATTCTGGAGGAGACTGGGGCTCAGAGCACGAAACCTGCTCCCAAGGTCAAAGATAGAGTTAGCTGCCTCGGTAGGGTCAAGGCTATAACTATAGGTTGTCCCGAGCTACATCCCCCCACCCCCTCCACCATGTGGCATCTGAGCGCCCTGAAATCAATCCCCCGGGTGCTCCCGCCCTCCCCTCCAGGAGCTTGACCAAGGTGACTCCGACCCGCCTCCCGGGTCCCCGGGTCCCCGGGCGGGGATAGAGGGCCGCTCGGCGCTTACCCTCCAAGGCCGCCTTCCAGCTGGTGCTGCCCTCATAGCCCGACCCAGATCGCCGCAGCAACCCCTCGGGGCCGCGGCCCTCCGCCTCGGCGGGCGAGCGC
>LNAC01000057.1:3146002-3166244 GCA_002007465.1 Ailurus styani
GGGGGAGGCGCCGAGGAGCAGGGACAGCCCCACAGCCGCGGCCCCGCCGGCCACCCGCTCCCTCGGCGGGATGCCAGATGCTGCAGAGAGAGGAGCGCGGATCCTGGAGCCGAGAGACCTGTCCTCCAATCCGGCTGCGCCTCCCAGGCTCCTGCCGTCCTCTGTAAAATGGGAATAAAGTTTACAGGGATGGTGCAGGGAGACTTAAGGAAAATGAGGGGCTTTCCTCTGGCGTCCTAGAGCCGGAGCAGAGGGGTGGGGCTGTCACTTGGCCCAGACTCTTGACCCAGGAGAGAAAGGAGCGAGCAAAGGTCGGATGAGGACAAGTGGGGCAACCTTTCAGATTCAGTTCACGCTGGTGAGCATCCACTAAGCGCCAGAGACTCTTACAGACATGAGCTGAGCACATCCCCAGTTTAGATCGAAAATTGGAAGTCAAGGGCATTTCTGAACGCTGCTTCCTGCAGGTGTGTGGTTGGTGGGTTTTCTTACTCCAGGGCCAGGGCTTCCTCAATGACCTTCACTCGGCCTGTACTCCCTCCCTGGCTGACCCACAGTCACCGAGGCTCTTCCTCTGAATGTTCCCTCTCTTACCCCGACCCCACATCTGTTTCCTAATCTACTATTCCTCATCCTCAACTCCTGTTTTTCCATAGGGACGAGATCTTAATCTGTATACAAGTTGTAGGTTTTTCGGCTTATTCCTTTGGATTGGACTTGAGAAGCCAGATTGCCTTCCCTCCATACTGATGTACGCCCAGAAGTTCACAAAATCACCTAAGATCTGCAGTCAGGATGCCTATCACTGTGGGACACCAGGGAGGTCTTAGGTCTTGGCAGAAAGAGGGCTAGGAACAGATTTTTTATAATCATTTCACTTTACATAAGCGAATACAGTGAAAAATTGCAAAACTACACAAAAAGAAGAAAAACTAAATACTGGTAGTTGAACATATTTTATTCCATGGTTGTATTTTGGCATAGTCTCCTTCACAGAGTTTATTCTTGGCTGTCAACAATCAGATTCTCATTGCCAAGTCCATGTGAGTATTGCTGTATGATTCACTACTACTCGCTCAAGCCACGGGGTCTTCAAGGTCCTCCTTCTTTGGGTTCAGGAAGACAAGAGGACCGGGGCGGGGTGCAGGTGTCTTTCTATTGAAGAAATACTTCTCTGCTGGAGCAGAGCTTCCCCTCTGTCAAGCGTTTCTCTCTGGCCCGTGGCTCATCTTGCTGGAACAACTCCTCCCAGCAGGAAAGGGCCACTCCTCTGCTCTTCCTCTTTTTTTTTTTTTTTACCAGCAGGTTCCCAGTGATGCCTGTGATCCAGCCTCTTCCATCAGCCCCTTCTCAGGCCAGGTGATGACTTAGAATCTTTTTCATCCTCAGCCTCGCCCTAATATGCAGCCCATATTTGTGACCCCAAATAAAGCACACAAATAGAACGTTCAAAGCGGAAATACTGGGGGTCGTCAAAAGACTTTGGCAAAGAGATTTTCCAATCCTAGAGCCAAATGTGAGACACATCGCCGATGATACTGCAGCCCAGGAAATGAGCAGGGGCTTGGTTAGCTCCCCAGGCTATGCACATCAAAAGATGATCATGGTGAATAAATCTTTGAAGCAGCAAAGAATTTGGCACAGCCCAGGGTTTCCCTAAGCTGCTCCCAAGACTGTCCTCAGGAAGGGAGAGAGTCCATGAGAATTAAAGGATGCGACCGTAGCAATAAGGGTAGGCAATGTGGTAGCTGGTAAATCCCCGCGTCACCATTTCTGCACCGGGGCCGAGGCACAGCCTGCTTCTCGTTGGCACAGCAGGGCCTGGATATGGCCCGGGTGGGGGGAGTGGTTAGCCAACACCAGCCTTTTCAAGTAACATGTCAGGGTCTCTGATAACACAATTCCCTTGGGATTTCGGGGAGCTTCTAATGCAGTGGAACGGTCACAAAACCATCTACTGCCCAAGTCACAGTCCTATATGTCTCTTACTGACTTCTCTTTCTTTAGCAGTTCGAATAAAGTCCAGGCCATGACTGACATTGTCCTGGCCAAGGTCATGTGTCCATCACTGACTCAATCATTACGGTAAGGTCCAGGACATATGTCCAAGCCTGGAGGTGGGGTCAGAGTCATCCCCACCCAAATCACAGGACTGACAGGGAGGAAGAGGTGACTCCCCAAAGGAAAGGCAGGCTGACATTCCTGGAAGGAAGAGGAAAGCCTGCTGGCAAGAAAAACAAAAAATTATATGCCATATATCCGGAATAGTATACAGCTGTTTAAAAAGAATAAGGTCAATCAGCATAGCTGTTTGGGAACAATGTCCCAAGATAAATTAAGTTAGAAGAAAGCAGTATGCAGAAGAGTGTGTATAGTGTGTGCTCACTTGTGTCTACCAAGATGTGTGTGAGTGTGCATGCTTGTGTGAACATTTTTGCAAGAATACACAAGAAATAGTGAATGGGTGTTTATCTCTGTACAGTGGCAATGCGGGGGGTGGACAGTGGAAGGAAGAATCTGTTTGTTTTCTATCCTTCTGAATGCCTAACTGAGTACCTGCACATTTTCATTAAACATCCACCAACCAGGTCCCACCTTTAGTTGCATTTGGAGCATCTATGTTAGAATGTTTGCCTTACCGGATGATCGTTGCATGTGTGTAATCTGTGACCTGGCTGTGATTTTTATTGAGAGGCAATTGGCCTGGGCTGGCCAGGCCTGGGGGCCCCAGACCAGGAGAGGGCAAAGCAGAGCTCGCTGCATGTGCCTTGGTCAGGAGCAGAGGCCAAGACCTTCAGAGGGAGAGGGAAGCAGAGGACTTGGCTCTGAGAGCGCAAGTCGGGGAAATTTACCCCTTTTTGGAAACAGAGGGGGCCTGGATTTGGGATCTAAAGGGTCTTCGGAGGGATCTCAGGGCAGCTGCAAGCCCACCAGGGCCCTTTTTGGGCACCCTGGTCTCAAGGATTTTGCTTTGGCCATTAACACCACTTACCAGTACAGGGTGATTACTGTTTATATCTAGTTAACACATAGCGGAAACATTCTGCAAATCACCAAGACACGTCAGATCAACTCCATGGTGTCGTTTCTGAGTCCAGGGATGGTGTGCACTCCTGTGCTCGGACTTCATCAGGTGCCACTCGGGTGCTCAAGCCACCCACTCACACCCTTACAAAATGGGGAGACAACCCTGTCTCGCCATCCAGGAACTGTCAGCCATATTCACAAAACCCCTTTTCCCCATGATACATGGAAATCAAGTCAACAGGAATAAAAATTTCCTCCTTAAATTCATTAAACAATTTTGAGCATTGGAGCGCCTGGGTGGTTCAGTCGGCGAAGTGTCTGCCGTCAGCTCAGGTCAAGATTCCAGGGTCCTGGGATCGAGCCCCCGCATCAGGCTCCCTGCTCAGCGGGGTTTAAAAAAAACAATCATTGATCGTCAGTGACCTGCTGGGTGCCGCGTTGGGTGCTGGGTTGACCGTGTGTCCAATCCTGGCCCTTGGAGCTTCTGGATAAGGGCCCCGCTGGCAGGTAGAAGCTGACCTTTTGGTGGTCTCTCTTTCTCTTTAGAAGTTCCCCCCGGGGGGGGGGGGGGGGTACCAGCTCTGAGAGTGACAAGGCAACTATGTTTAGCTTTGCCTGATGGAACCAGAATCTGCAGTCAAGAAAAGCTGGTCCTGGCCAAAAGATGGACTTTTGGATAAGAATGATGTGTTCAATAATAATCCTGCCAAAAACCACTGCCTCATGCATTAGCTCTCTCCCTAGAGGGTAATAGGAACCAGCAAGTGACAGAAAACTCAACTTGTACAGGCTGGGGGAAAAAAACCAAACCTAATTTTGTATTTTTTTTCCTACAAGGACAAAAACAAACACTTATTTTATTACAAAATGAATACATAAGATGTTTTCATGCAAACAATGCATACATTTATAAAATAACTTTTCTTTAGACTTTGTTATACAGTATGTGCTCCTAAGCACTTCTTAATATATGTAAAATAAATACTTAGTTTTTTTTTACAAAAGTAGACTTAATACATTCTGCAACTTGCTTCTGTCATTTCATATAGCTCTATTGCATTCCTTTTCAACAGTAACATAAAGTTCCATCATATGGAGGTATTAAAATTATTACTTTATTATTTGCCTATTGATGGACATTGAAATTGTTTCTAATTTTTAATAGTACAAACAACACTGCAATGAACATTCTAGTACATGTAGTTTTGTGCCCTTGTAGAAACACAGAGTGTTTCTGTGCAAGAAATTTCTAGAATTGGAATCAGTGGATCAAAACTTCTCTGAGACGGTTCAGCTTGATTGTGAGGTGAAGAATACTGTATAAGCAAACAGTCTGAAGATTAGAGAGTTGTAATAAAATAATAGACAAGATTAAAAATGCAGAGTAACCTGTAAAGTTTGCCCAAGGGTATGCCTTGCCGTGTTGGACCTGCATGGTCAGAAAAATTCTAATCAGTTTCCTCATTAGGACAGAAAATCAGTAGAGCAGGATTCCTGAGTTGGTGTCTCCCTGATCCCACTGACATGAACGTGAGAGAAGTTTTGATGTCAGCATCAGGATTAGTCATGAACTGAACACATCAGTAGATGGCACGTGAGGATGGGTCACACACAGCAAGAGAAACTTGGAAACATCAGCCCTCAGACGGGGAAGTGCTGCTCTGAAGAGAACACAGCGCCCCCAAGAGGCCTTTGGATGTCAGCACCTGTGCTCACACGACGGGGACTGAGACAGTTTAGGCAATGAGCTGGCGGTCAGTTCCTCACTTATTCTTAATTTTTTTTTAAAGATTTTATTTACTTATTTGACAGGGAGAGAGAGAGGTCACAAGTAGGCAGAGAGGCAGGCAGAGGGAGAGGGGAAGCAGGCTCCCCGCTGAGCAGAGAGCCCGATGCAGGGCTCGATCCCAGGACCCTGAGATCATGATGTGAGCAGAAGGCAGAGGCTTAACCCGCTGAGCCACCCAGGCGCCCCTCCTCGCTTATTCTTAAACTCGCTCAGAAATATTTGCGGTCGAAACCTCTTCTTAAATAAAATTAATACAATATAACACAATAAGGCTCTGGGTAAGTCCTAGTGGGTCTGAGTAAGTCTTAGTGTTTCATCTTGTGAGTGACCAAAGGTCCACGATAAGCAGGCATGTGGGGATTTTCAGACAATGGTGTAGAACATTCACCTAACCTAGTGAGCAGGCCGGCTAGCCAGTTCTCAGTGCAGTTTGCTCTCCTCCCAACATCACTGAATGGTCAGCAATGTTCCAGAAGCGATAGGAGGTAACACAACTCTTTGGAAGAGGGTCCTGAGGTAAGAAATAAAACAGCAGACAAGGAAAAGGTGATTAACTTATAGAATGAGAATAAGCACAGGAAAAACGCTGGACTGAGTTTTTTTTTTTTTTTTTTTTTTTAACGAGGCAATACAGGAACCAAATAAACATTCTCATTCCAGGGTTTCTCAGCTTCCACACTGTTGACTTTTGGTCTGGAAGATTCTTTGTCAGGGGGTGGAGGAGGGCAGTCCTGCACACTGTCTATCCACTGGATGTCACAAGCAACCCCAGACACTCAGTTGTGACCATCATTAATGTCTCTTGAACGATAGTCGTTTTTGAACTTTTGGAGATTCAAGAAGCTCTTGGGAAGTAGATCTCTCTGGAAGACCAAGCAGCCGCTGTGGACCCTGTCCCCGACCACGGAACCACTTCGGACTTTGGTAATCATTACTTGGTGTTTCCCCTCATCCTGACCTGAGGCGTGAGTTCAGCTACCACCGGGCAGACGGAGTAGCCAATACGGAAGGGGAGCGGCCCCGGAGGACCCGAAGCCCCACAAACAAGAACCCCATAACTTGGCTTCTGGAGCAGCAGCGTGTGGTTGCAGGGAACCTTCCAGAAAACTGCAAACTCTAGAGCTGTCCTGCCTAGAGCGAGACTGAGGGAGAAACCCCAGGTGAGGGGGCTAGTGAGGAGAATTACAGGCAACTTCATGCGCTGCCCAGGTATTTATTGAGCACCCGCTCCTGGGGTGTAAGCTAAAGTGCGCGTGGGGGCGGGAGTGGGGCTAGACAGTAAACCTATCAAGGTGGGGAGCCATTCTGGTGTTTGCGGTCGAATCTTGGAGTTCATGCACAGCTCCCAGCTCGGAGGTGGCCTTGAGCCCGGGGTCTGTGCCTCCGGGAGCCCTGCTCGGCCGGGGCATGCTCTCTTCCTCTCGGGGCTCACGTCCTGCCCGGATTTAGCGCTTCACCTAAGAGCCGGCTCCCACCCCGGTAGCGCCGCGCAGGGATAGGGGGCGGAGCACACAGGAGAGCCGGGGGGCGGGGCTGCTCCAGGGCCACGCCTCCGAGGGCGGGGCCCCAGACCACGCCGGCGTCCTCCCCCGCGGCCTCTCGCCCGTTCCGTCGCCGCCGCGGGCCGCTCCTCCAGAAAGGCGCCGGGCGTTCCCCTTTCCGCCTCAGGCGTCCTGGCGGGCGACGCGGAGAAGCGACGTCCCGCGTTCCCTTTACACAGGGTCGCCATCTAGTGACAGCAGGATATACTGCGGCGTTCAGACGGGAAGCCGGCCGACGTTGCAAGTTTGGAACTTTCTGGTGAGTTCGGGAACACTTGCGGTGGGGACCGGACCCACTCCCAGGCCCTGTGGGGCGAGGCTGATTGGTGGCCCTTCGCTCGCTCGCCTGCACCCCGCAGCCCGGGGCCCCCTCCGCAGTGGAAGGGGGGCCTGGGCCACATCTGAGGGAGGCCTCGTGTGAACAGTGTCTTCGAAAGGAGAGGCCCGCGGCGCCAGCGAGGTTCGCTCCGAGAGCGCACGCGCGGCGGAAGGCCTGTGTGCAAGTCGGTCTGGCTTAGGAAAGCCCACTGTGTCGGGAGCGAGGAAAGGTGTCCAGGGAGGCGGGGTGCGGAGGGGGCTCCGCCAGCTCCTGCAGCTCCGAACGGGCCTGCCTTCCCGAAGTGCCACCTCCAGAGGACCGGGCAGGACGGGACACAACTCCTAGGTTCCTGAACCGGCCTCCGGGCGCGCACCTCCCCCGCCCCCCACGCACGTGCTGCAGCGCAGACCCAAGGAGCACGTGCGCTCTGCAGCACAGGGGGGACAAGGCTCCAGTCGCCTATGTGTAGGCCCCCCCCGAAACTTTACTAGGGGTTTTCTTGCACCCCCGCCCCCCAGGTGGGCTTCGTAGAGGGAAAGTGTTACCAGACAGAGTACTGGGGCGAACTCAGGTTGGGCAGCTCGCTACTGGAAAATCAGACAAGTGATGGTTGGAGAGGAAAGGTTGTTTTATTCAGTAAGCCGGCCGCTGGGAAGCTGGTGAACGGATGTCTCAAAGACGGATCTTCTCCGTCCAGGCAAAGCCAGAGGGGTTTAGACGGAAAGGGGGGAGGGGAGAGAAGGGGTCTGCATGCTGGAGAAGCAGGTGTCCAGGTGCTTAGTCCTGTTGTGGGCATGATCCGGAACAGACGGGCTGGCATATGCGGCAGCTGTCCTTATCTTCTGGGAAAGTCTGGTCCTTCACCCCTAAGGCCAATGGTCTGCTTAGGTCAGCAAGCAAAGAGTGCATAAGCTTGAAGGAAGGTAACCCTTAAGACCCACTGGCAGGCTGTTACAAAAGCACCTACCCCCTTTAAATGGAATAGCTTCTCTCTGCAAGCACTATACTCCCAAAGGCCGGCGCCCTCGCTCCCTTCGTGATCTTATATAGGGAGGGAAAGAAAGTTCTCATTAGGCACCACTCAATGAGCTGGGCAGATTGGCTTGGTCGGGCTGCTGCGGTTCCTTGGATTTTGAATATGGAGCATTTAGCACCTCTTACCCACAGCATTGGACCTTTGCTGCCATTCTTGGGGCAACAGGACAAATCCCCCACCCATATGGGATCAGTGCCTTAATAGAAACAGATGCAAACCAGGACAGAGAGCAATCAGAGCTGCCATGTATGTTTGTGCAAGTTGCTCACTGCACAAGGGCACCTGGTGACGGTGGAGGGGTGGGCACCAGGCACTGGGATCTGGAACTCAGCCCTTACCTGATCACAAAGCCATGCAACCTGGCAAGGGCTGTGTCTGCCAAGAGGAAGGGGAGCCCTCCCCAGATTCACCTGCTCTCCATGAGCCTGACTACAGTGGCCCCCTTTTCCATCTCAAGCCCAGAGAGGGGCAGGCTGCAGCCCTTGGGGAGTTAGGTGACTGTCTTTGCAAAAAAAGCTCCTGCATGGAGCCCCAGCTCAGGATTGTTTGGTTTCTGTGGGCCACAATCACCTCTCTTCTCCAAGTAGAAACTCCCTTGGAGGTCCACAGTGTGTTAGCCAGAAGGCCAGACCCTTTCTGGTGTTTGTGGTCTCCATCAGGGGCACCGCTGGGGAGCAAGGCCAGTGTGCTTGTAGAAGCCTGGTATTTGATTATAGGGTTTTTCAGGCAGAAAACATGTATTTGCACCGTTCTGTTGACTCTGGCCTGGTTCCTTAAGCCGAGCTGTGAACAGCATGCCCTCATTTCTCTTGTTCCCAGAATCCTTTAGGTGTAAAGACACACATCTAGACCGAAAGGTCAGTGTAGTCCCGGTGGACAAAGATTAAGGAGGGCCCAAAGGTGGATTTATGTTTCTTCCATCTGGTCTATAAAGTCTGAGCAGTTAAGCACTGTTTGATGTTGGAAATGGGTGAGGTGTTTCCTCCTGGCCCACCAGAGGACCAGGGAAACATATGCATTTCCTCAGGCTTCTGCAAGAAAATTCAGCGTGGGTGGCATGGACAGCAGAAGTGTGCTGTCTCACATCTCTGGAGGCGAGAAGTCCAGTATCAAGCAGCCGTCAGGACTGGCCCCTTCTGAGGGCTCTCCTGGCCTCTCTCCCAACTTCCAGTGCTTTGCTGGCGATCTCTGGTGGGTTTTGACTTGTAGACACATCACACCCACCTGCCTTGGTGTTCACGCGGCATTCTCCCGGGATGCCTGTCTGTGTCCAGATCTCCCCTTTTCGTAATCACCCAGTTATACTGGATTAGGGCCCCCCTAACGGCCTCATCTTGACTAATGACATCTCCAGAGAAGGTCACTCTCTGAGGTGCTGGGGGTTGGGGTTTCAACATATGAATTTTGGAGGACACAATTCAACTGATACCATTAAGAACCCCAAACATGATGGCAGTAAAGCCCTCCTCATCTACCCCCTGCCATGGTGACAGGGAAAGGGATGTGGGAAGGAGGGTTCAGCTCATAAAAGCTGCAAGAAAGTTTTTCTTTCTGCCTCAGCTCTGTATCAGGATGGTGTCTTATACCCAAGTAAACAATAAAATCTCCAAGACAGGCAGACAACCCAGTCTCTTCCTTATGTGTTTCCAGACCGTAAGGCAGAGGGAGGTTTCAATAACCAGAAGAGGCCATGAGTGGCCTCAGTAGCCAGAGACACGTTTGTCCCTAGAGGGCTTCATAGACCTGGCCTGCCCGAGCAGTCATGGACCTTACAGACCCTTTGCCCCTTTGGCTTTTCAAATCATAAGTTTTCTTAATCATCATCGTGAAGGTCTCCTTAAGGTTAACCATAACTTAAATGCTTGTTTCAGTTGGTGGGTTCTGCTTGCAGAAATGTCCTAATTCTGGCTGCAAGTCAGTGTTTAAGTCTCCAGCACTGTGACCAGAGGGTGGGTCATGCTACCTGAATCATGGCGGTTGAGTTATTTAAATCTGTCACATATAAAGTCATCTGTCATCTGAGTTTGGGGCTCTGGTGAGCCAGGTGGAGAAGAGCCCGCCACTGACAGCCCGGAAAGGCTTCATGGATGAAGATGTGATGGAATCAAGAAGCCACTGTTAGAGCTTCATCCTGCAGACCAGAGGTCGTTACGTGGCTGTTGGTGGGTGGCCTATAATCTCTGACCTCCCTAAAACGGAAAACTGTGAAATATGTATATTTTATTAGAGAGGGGAGAAGATTCCCAGCTTTTGTTGCACTCTCAAAGGAATCTAGATACAAACCAGTTGAGAGCTACTAACCTGACTCTCATCCCCTCACACATCTTTATGGTAAAACAGTAAATTCAATATTCTTCTACCATGTTGGAGTTCATCATGAAATGTAGAATTTTTAGCAAAGGGAGCAAGATCTTTAAACTTGACAGTGGTCCACCTCCTGGTTTGGACCTTGAATTTCCTGACAAGGCTATATATATGGACTTATAATTTGGCATGTGCAGACTAGGTTCTCGTGGCCATGAATTAGCATATGACGTGGTTCCCTGTGGCCTGGGGTCTCTGATGGGTCCCCACTAAGAGAAGTGCCTGTTCTTTATGGAGAAGTGGGGACCTTGATAGAACCCATGGACTTGGTCTCCAGATTGTTAGGGATGTAACAATCCCTAGAAGTTTGCCTCTGTGGAGGGTTTTTGTTCATGTCAGCTAGAGTTGAGTGGCACATGACTTCTCTGTGGCCAAAGGATTCACATGTTTATAGTTAGGACAGAATCTCATCCAATATTCTCTCTGTCTCAGTCATGCTGTCATCTCTCTGACCCTCCTCCACCACTCTAGCCCATTACATTTATATAGATATTATATATATATAGCTATAGATAGATAGATAGATACATTCATACATACATACATACAATGGATAATGTTCACGGTACATAGTAGGGAAAGTTCTGCCTGAATTAATAAGATTTTTTATTTATTTATTTGACAGAGAGAGATCACAAGTAGGCTAAGAGGCAGGCAGAGAGAGAGGAGGAAGCAGACTCCCCGCCAAGCAGGGAGCCCGATGCGGGCCTGGATCCCAGGACCCTGAGATCATGACCTGAGCCGAAGGCAGAGGCTTTAACCCACTGAGCCACCCAGGCGCCCAGTTCTGCCTGAATTATAAAAAGGACAACCGGATATCAATTTTTACAGTAATAAAATAGGAAATTTTAACAAACTGTTTACACTATTTTCTTTAGTAGATTTCCTTCACTGCCAGAGATCAATAGTCTCCCCCTCAGATGTCACTTCTTCACCAACTGATGAGTTTGGCTTTTACTTTGAAGAGAAGCTTCTTTTTCTCGACTTGCTTGCATTTTCTCTTTAATGTCCTCTAGAAAGCTGGGGTCATTTTGACACACTCGTACAGTGTCCCAGGAAGATCTCCACCTTACCGTGTGCTCTGACCATCTCTCGTTGGGCTTCCCTCTCCTTGGATTTGACAGCCTGGCGGTCACGCTCGTTACCATGCAGGACTGTATAACATCTGGCGAATTATTCTTGCCTTTTGGAAAGCGTTTGCATGAGAGCACCAAGAGTGTGGCCTAATGACACCCCCCGCCCCGGCCAAGCCTTATGCAGCAGCGTTAGCATCAGCATGTTTTACTGTCCGGTGCTCCTGGTCTCCGTTAAGTGCCAAGCTCATTACCTGTGTTGTTAACCTGGGCCACAGAAGGCCCTTACAACTCCCGCTTTGGGGGCAGTGAGGGGATTTCAGGCTCTTTCTGGGCCATCTTTGGTCAGATGGGATGAGTCAACACCTTGAGGGCGGTCCCAACAGGTGTAGGAGAGGTCGGCACAAACATCCATGGTCAAGCAATGTCCCGGCTGTGGGCTTTCCCTGCTCCTGCCAGTCTTGGGTCACTGGGGCCCCTGAGGCATGGCTGGTCTGTGGATGAGAGGCGGGGTCAGACTTCTGAGGCCCTAAAGAAAAGGGACACGTGGTTTGGATGAAGGCCTGAGGGAAGATCAGGGCTGGCAGGGAGGAGTGGGCATGATGGGGGCAGGGGGAGCAGTGTGTAGAGAATCCCTGAATTCTGGTGCTGTTCCCTTGTGAGGGGAGAGGGCATCCCTGGGGAGTCACAGTGTTCATGCAGGACCCTCCTTTCTATCACATGGACAAGCCCTTGAGTGTTCCAGGCCCTTCCAAATTCTGAGACAGGTCTCAGGAAGCAGGCCCACCTATGCTGAAGTGAGCAGAGGGGGCTGAGGGGACAGGTTGAGGGGACAGTTAGAGGCAGGTGAGAGGGAGCCATCACAGAAGCAGAGCAGGACTGAGAAGGACCAGGGCCTCGGAGGGCAGGGAACTTCCAAGTTTCGGGTAGGCAATGCCGCACCTCAGACCGGTGACCCCATGCCTTGGACAGGCATGGCAGAGGCAGCCAGGTCAGTTCACTTCTGATGGAACTAATTTCAGGGCCCAGGACAGTTGGGAAGACTGACCCGCAGTTGGCGAAGGGGCTGCTAAGGTCTCATGTCTGATCCTTCATCCCAAGCAGCCCAGAGCTGCCCATCGCCTCCAGCACGGCTCTCTAGCCTGGCACCAGGCGACCCAGCTTCCCTGGGAGGACCCATCTTCTAGATCCAGGCGGAACCAGAATCAGGTGGGGTTAAAATGAACTCAGGTTCTTTGGCCTCACTGAGCTCGGCACAGTCTAGCCTGGAGCGGGCAGTCAGGGTCTTGCAGAAAGACGCCCCACATCTTCTCTGTAGTGAGTCACCCACTGGGACCCCGGGCACAGGGTCCAGCAGAGGGGCCCTTGACCAGGGTGCGCACCAGCAGCGCGGACGGGGAACAGCTTAGCCCAGGGGCACCGCTCACCTCGACTCTAATGTGAGTGAGGATTGGGCCCCCCGGGAGCGGAGCACCTGGTCACACCTGCTCCTGACCTTGGTGAGGAAACGGAGCCCTGGGCAAGACTAGCCCGACCCCCAGTTAGCCGCCTTCCTCCCCTACTGACTCATTAACCAAAAGGAGGGGTTTTCTGCTTCTTCCTCTTCTCGGGACAGTTGGGCTTTTTGTCCTGAAAATGATAGCGTTCCTAGCCCCAAGGGAAAGTTGAGTGTTTTATTTTTAAAAGCCAAGGCTTATAAAATAATCATAACACAGGAGATTTGGGATAGAGGACGACTCTGGATTGAGTCCAAAGAACAGCCCAAGGATGGAGGATACTGGGCAGGGACGGCTGTCCCCACCGTGCCAGAGACCAGCTCCCCTAGGGCAGGGAGGTGGCAGGGCCTCCCACTGGGGAGGGGAGGAGAGGGTGTGTGGAAGGGGCCTCCGTCTGGTGCACTCGGGAAGGACAACCAGGAGGAGGAGTCCGTGACCCTCACACGCAAAGGCTGTGTTAGTCAGGGTTCTTCAGAGAAATCGAATCAGTAGGCGATATCTTGGAATTTCTCAGCCTCTCCACTTGGGTGAGCCAGTTCCTTATATCTTTTAAAAGGATTGATAGATATTACATAATCTTATAAGGAAGTAGCTCACCCAATGATAGTGGCTAAAAAATCCCAAGATCTGTAGTCAGCAGAGGCCGGAGACCCCAGGCCAAATTTGGGGCCCCCCTCACCGAGGTGCTCCTGGGCGTCTGCTGCTCTCAGACTCTGCTGATGGGGGTCCCCTCAGCCCCATGGCGTCTTCTACACTTGTGATGTGAGGTGACGGTGGCTGCCTCTCCAAGTCTCGTGTTCCCGGCCTCCCTTGTCCAGGATCCCCCTGGTCTCCTGGTACTGACACCGGCCCCCCCGTGCAGATTGTTCAAATGCTGAGCCCCAGATGCACGGAGAGCGGCTAAGGTGGGGGCTGTTATCCACAGGAGAGCTAGGTCTGCCTCAGACGTTACTAAGTTGGGGCTGTCTGTTCCTACACACACGCACGCACATGCGCGCACACACACACGCACATGCGCGCGCACACACACACGCACATGCACACACACGCACACTAGTTACTCCTCATCCAGAGCATGCACTGCTCTCCATAGGAACAGTTCTAGGGGTGGAGCTCCCGGCAAGAAAGGATCTCTGTTTTGACTTGCAGAAAACAGACAGGTGATGACTCAGGGAGATGTTTGCCTGCTCTTCTCGAAGTCTCCTCAGATAGGCTTGCATGCATCCAGGTGGGATGTTTTCCCAACCCCTGTGGCCGCTGGACCCACACACGTTTTGTCCGTGCACGGGAGCTGTGGGTGTCTCTCCTCTGCCCAGGCCACTGCAAGTGAGTCAGCCACTGAATGAGGCAGGGACAGGACTGCCTGTCACTCCCAGTTGTTGGCTGAGGGCTCAGAGAGCAACAGAGACGAGGCCAGGGGTGCGGAGTGGGTGTGTGGTCGCAGGAACTTGAAAGCTCGGCCTAGCCTTCTGAGGAACTGGAAGGCACCTCACCCTCAGCCCAGCACATGACTTGCGTGGACCAGATCAGCTAGAGACTGGGAGCGAAGCCTCCAGGGCACCAAGAGGGATGGTCTAGGGGAGCTCGATGCAGGAAAGGGGGAGAGAAGATGAGTTTGGGAGTCAGGGATGCGTGACGGCATCCTGGCCTTCCCACTCAGGAGTCACGGGATTCTGGGCCAGCTCCTCGAGCTCTCTGACGCTGGTTCTTCACCGCTACGGTCAGAATTCTGGTGCCTTCCTCCCAGTTATGACAAAGTGAGCAGACGTGACAGCCGAATTCCATGGACGGATTTGATTGCATCCTGCTTTGAAAAAAATTGGGGCATTTAAATAGGATCTCTTTAGTATCGTCTGGTGTGGAGTAATTGTTCATTTGCTGCCTTGAGAATGGTGCTTATTTAGGACAACATGAATTCTTAGAAAACGTGCGCCAGAGTATTTGAGAACGACGTTTCCAACCAAAAGTGTGTTTGCGTGGAGACTGAGCAAATATGGTGAAATGCTAACTGCTGAAGCCAGGAAGAAAGGATGCAAGAGTTCACAGTTTATTCTTACCGTTTTTTTTTTCTTAATGTTTAAAATGCATCAAAAATGGGGGAGAAAAAGAATAAATGTGCAAGATAATATGCCAGGCCCCCTATACAACACCCGTTCAGCAGTCTTTGTTTTGTAAATACTCATGAAGCCCCTGGGGGGGACATCAGCCAAGAACCAGAGATGAACAGGCTGGATGCTGTTCTGGGGACACAGCAATGATTTTTAGAAGGCCAGAGACAAACATTAAACAACAAAACAAGTATGTGAACTTGCTAACCAAAGCTGGTGCTCAAGTGCTATGAAGACAGTCCCCAGGTAAAGGACAGGGGACCCGGGGGGGTAGGAGTGCCTCCGAGCCTCTGAGCAGGTAGAATGTGAGCCGGGGATGGACGGTGCCAGGAAGCCGGCCACGCAGAAACTACCCCTCCTCCTCGCCTCTGTGTGTCCAGGAGCCCTAGAAGGGCCCGGGTGCCAGAGGGGACATCAGCCAAGAGCCGGGGGTGGGGGGTGGGGGGGTGTTTGCTTCCTCCCTGGGAGAAACCAGCCATGCTCCAGTTCATACTTTTGTAACTCTCGGGTCTGTTCAGACAAGTCAGATACCATCACTCTCCCTGGACCAGTGAACTCCATGGGGTGGGGGCAGGAAGGCGGGACAAGGGTGGTTGCTGAACCTCCTTCTGGAAGCAGCCCAGGATCTGGAACTGGCCCCAGAGGCAGCCCTTTCCACAGCCCCTGACCCTGCTAAAGACACTTCGCAGTAACACAGTTCACAAATGGAGGTGTGTTCAGCTTCATTCATAACTAAAGAGATGCAAATAGAAATGTTGTATTTTCACCCATCGGACTGGTAAAGAGTAAGAAAATCGATAACATCCAGTGCTGGGGTTCTGTGGGGAACAGCCCCTTACCCGTGGTTCCTTCAGCTTCTCATGGAGAATTTGGGGAATTTCGACACTGTCCATCAGATATGAAATTGTGACCACACTTTGGCTCAGCAGTTCCATTTTGATGAAGCTATTCTAGAGACGTCATTGGTTGGGTTTTTAAAAACAAGGCACAAGGATGGCACTGAATTATAACTGTGGCTTTTGCAGAAACGGGACTGCCTGTCCGAATGTCGGCCAGCAGGAGACTGCTTAAAGAAATGATGTATGGTTATGGATTTAATATGAGTAAAGTTTTAGAAATAAAATATATGAACATATAATAACAATATAAATAAGACAGGCATAGAAGAAAGTCCAGAAGACTCCATATTGAAATGTTAACAACGCGATGTCTGGGGCGTGAAATCACTTTCTATAGCATACGTTTCTGTAATCTTTAAATTTTGTATCAGAAGCATGTATGGCTGTTGTAAGCAGGAAAAAAAATAAGGATTTTAAAGTGGGAGAGGAGGATGGAAGGAAGGATGACAGCAGATTGTGGTTCTTCTCTGGGGGCAGCCAGGAGCTGAACCTTGAAACAGCTGGAGAATTCACTTGCCTTAGCGTCTCCCACCACACAAGTTGTCAGCGGCCTTCTGACCACAGAGCTGCCGTGGCTCGCCATGGAGGGCACAGTGGAGACGGCTCCAGAGCCCGGCCCTCACCCAAAGGGAGCCCTACAGAACCCAAGGCAGCTGTCATAGAATTTGGGTTTTCTGCCACTTGCAGTCAGAGTGGTAAATGATATCCTAACTTGAGGTAAAAAAGGGAGGTAAGGGAGAGCTAATGCGGGGTCTTATAAAGTCCACACACACGAACAAGCCAGCTTCAGGAAGGGCTGAAACCAGGGAAACGCCAGGGACCTGAAGAGGGGTTTGTGGGTCTTCTCTCCAGGGAGCCGCCCTGTTAGAGTTGTGACACCTCCCTGCCTTGGGTCTCTTAGATCAAGTGCCAAAATTCCTGCGAGGGAGAATCTGATTGGTCCAGCTGTGTCAGCCACGGTGGGGTGAGGGGCACGGGGTGGGGGGTGCCCAGAGACCACCTGCATCCGTCCAGAGAGCTGTTGCCAGGGTGGGCAGCCACTTGGACAGGTGACTTGTCTGCTGTGGCAGCCTGCGGTGACAAGGTAACACACTGAGCCGCTTAAACAACAGAATGTATTATCTCCCAGCTCTGGGGGCAGGAAGTCCAAGATCAAGGCACAGGCAGGGTTGGTCTGTGGGAAGAGATTCTGCCCCGGGCCTGTCTGCTATCTTTGGTGGTTTGCCAGCAATCTTTGACCTTCCCTGGCTGGTAGATACATCACCCTGATCTCCACCTTCATGTTCACACAGTGTTCTCCCTGTGTGTGTGTTTGCGTCCAAATAGCCCCTTTTTATAAGGACACCGGTCATGTTGGATTATGGAACCAGCCTACTCTGGGATGACGTCATCACAGTCACTGCCCTAATTCCAAACAAGGTCACTTTTTGAGGCTTGGGGGATTAAGACTTGAACATATGACTTTAGGGCAGGGCAGGGTGGAGAGAGAAAATTCACCCCATGGCCTAACTGTTACGGTCCAGGTGCAGAGAAAGATCTGGGCTGGAGGAACGGCTGGAGAGTCAGTGACCTAATGGGGAGTGAGAAGCCTTTGGGAGCAGATGGAGAACCAGCAGAGTGCAGTGTGAGGAGAGCCACAGATACGTGGCTTCTGCGAGATAAAGCAAGCACTGAAGAAATCGGCCAGATTTGGGGGTGTGTGGTGTCCTTGGCAGGGCAAATGTCAGCAGACTAGCCGGGGGAGAAACACTGCGGTGGTGTAAGAAGGGCTTAGGGTATGATGGAATGGAGAAAGTGAGTGTTCGGGGAGGTTGGGTATACAAGGATGAAGCCAGTGTTAGCTGGAGGAGGAGGTGCCAAGGAGGCATTTACAACCTGCTCCTGTTTACTGATGATGGGAAAGAACCAGTAGACAGGGAGAGATTAAAGGGGAGGACATCCTCACAGTGCCAGCTCCCCAGAATGCGCCAAAGCTATGTGCCCACAGGCTAGGGACCCTGCTCAGTAAGTGTCTGAGAAATCAAAGTGTGACTGCACACAAAGAGGACAGAATCCAGAAAGCAGATTGGAGGGACTGGCCAGGGCCACATTTTAGGCCCGCTTCGGCTTCTGCTCCCGCTTCGGCTTCTGCTCCCGCTTCTTGCTGCCAGTGCTGGCTCCACTTCCGGCCCTGGTTGATGCCAGTGCCAGCCATGGTTCAAATCCAAGACGGAGCTTAGATGCCCTTGGGCCCCTGAGTCAGGAGTGCAGCCCGGTTGAGTGGGCCGTAGCCCCGGAGAGCCAGGCCTTGGGGTATCCCCCACAAGGTCATGGGA
This sequence comes from Ailurus styani, assembly GCA_002007465.1. Classification (NCBI taxonomy): domain Eukaryota; kingdom Metazoa; phylum Chordata; class Mammalia; order Carnivora; family Ailuridae; genus Ailurus; species Ailurus styani. The sequence goes on from LNAC01000057.1 coordinate 3,163,970, forward strand.
GCGTGTCTAAATGTTAAGCCCTTTGTGTTTTCCTCACAGACCCTCTCTGGGCCCAAACACCTGGATGGTTAGAGATCCTTGATGTTATAAACTGTTTGATAATCACCATCCTAGGAGAAGATGTATAAGCAGGAAAGCAAGTCAGGGCGCTCCTGTCTTAGCTCCAGGTCACACGGAAAATGAAAAAGCAACCAATCTCAGCAGGCCAGTGCCTACCTCTGAGAGGCCAAAAGGAGGGTAGAGACCTTTCCTTTATATTTTATACTTTTATACTTGTGAATTATTTTAATTTTTATAGTAATCTTTATCAGCTCTAAAAAAATCTTACAACATTCCATCTTTTTAAAAATGGATTTTTATTTAAGAATATATATAAATACACTCTCTTTCTAGAGAGCGGAAACATTATGGATAAGAGGAAAGTCTCGGAGATTATCTCCCCTGCCTACCCCCCAAACCAATCTACAGCAGAATCCACTGTTATCATCACTTCGGTGCATATCATTTCACACCTTTTTAAAATGGATTTTCATGCATGGATGTGTCCCTATATTAAGTATATAGTGTGGATTTTTGAAGGGATTAAATGACATATTTTCATATAGCACTTTCTTCCCACTGGACTTTGTGTCTCAATTATTTGTCTTCAGGGGCCATCCCTTCCTAGCATTCCTCCTCCGCATCCTCCTTCCTTCCCTCTCCTGGAGGAGTAACAAGTCCCTGGTGTTAATAAATGCTGCTCCTAAAACCAGTCCAATAGAAGCCCCTGGGATACGGTTGCCAGATTTAGTAAATAAAAATCTAGGTGGCTCAGGTCATGATCCCAGCGTCCTGGGATCGATCCCCTCTTTGAACTCCCCGCTTAGTAGGGAGTCTGCTTCTCTCTCTGCCCCTCCCCCTGTTCATGCGCTTGCCCTCTCTCTCACTCAAATAAAATCTTTGAAAATATATAGTTGGCAGGGGCACCTGGGTGGCTTAGTCGGTTAAGCCTCTTGATTTCAGCTCATGTCATGATCTCAGGGTAATGAGGTCAAGCCCTGAGTCCTTAGGCTCTGCACTCACCGGGGAGTCTGCTTCTCTGTTGCTCTCTCCTTCCGCCCCTCCCCCCTCAAGTATTTTTGAGAAAATATAGGTGGCAGATTAAATTTTAATTTCAGATAATGATTTCTAAGTATAAGTACACACAGTGCTTGGAATATACTTACATTAAAAAACTATCTCTTGCTTTTCTGAAATTCAGATTTAACAGAGTGGCTTCTATGTTATCTGTCAATCCTACCTTGGGGCACTTGTTAAAAATACCATTGGCCTCGTCCCTTTATGAAATGCAGTAAGTTCGGACGAAACCCAGCCAGGAATACGTATGCTTTTAAATGGTACTCAGATCACTAGCCAGGTTTGGGAACCCTGTAGTGCACCACACCAGGCTGACGGGCCAGGCTCCTCTCCCCGTGAAAATACACATTCATGCTTATTCATCCCTCAGTTTTAAAGAGGGTAGTAAGACTAATCCCTCCAGAGTGGCTGTCCCTGGGACTTCTGGTGTAGGGAAGTCCTCCCAGGTGTGGTGCCCCTGCCCCCACTACCCTGTCAGGACAACCGGCTCTCCTACTTCCCCCAGGCCGCCGAATTTCTTTCGGCCCCGCTGACTTTTTTGAGGTCGCAGCATCTCACAGACATGGCCAACCGCTCTCAGCCCAAACTGTAACCCTCAAAATCAGCGCAATGGCAGAGGGCTGTGGGACTGGGGACGAAGAAGAGGAAGGAGTCAGGCGGGGCTCTGCGTTCTCCCTTCTGCCTCTACTTGCAGCTCTGTCTTTCTCGGTAACCGCGCGGGGCGGACCTCTGCTCCTCTCCTCTTCCGCAGTCCTGTGAAGGGGGCGCTGGAGGCCTCAAGGGGCGTGGCCAACAGAATCCCAGCCACAGCCAATCCCAGCGGGGTCCTTCGGTGGGCGGGGGCAGAAGGGCGTAGCCTGAAAACTTGAGCGACCAATCCCGAGCCGGGAGGTGAAGCCGATTCCATACCTGGGCCCAGGTGCGCTCGCTCTGCATCTTTCGGTCGCTCTGCTCGCCGGATGGAGCGGGTCCGGGCGGCGTCCGGGGCCGAGTTCCCAATGGAGCCCTTGGGGAGCCAGGTCGCGGGCCCGGAGCAGCCGCAGGTCCCCGCAGAGGAGCGGCGGCTCGAGAGTCCCGAGAGCAGCCCGACTCTGGCCCGCGCCGCCAAGGAGGTGGCGGCCGCGGGCCAGGGCCTCTCCGTGGGGAAGAAGCCGCCCCC